>SJYT01071296.1:42738-68467 GCA_006410635.1 Cephalophus harveyi | reverse complement strand
GCATTGCCTTTCTTTGGAATTGGAATGAAAACTGACCTTTTCCAGTCCTGTGGCCACTGCTGAGTTTTCCAAATTTGCTGGCAGATTGAGTGCAGCACTTTCACAGCATCATCTTTCAGGATTTGAAACAGCTCAACTGGAATTCCATCACCTCCACTAGCTTTGTTCGTAGTGATGCTTTCTAAGGCCCACTTGACTTCACATTCCAAGATGTCTGGCTCTAGATTAGTGATCACATCATCATGATTATCTGGGTCGTGAAGATCTTTTTTGTACAGTTCTTCCGTGTATTCTTGCCACCTCTTGTTAATATCTTCTGCTTCTGTTAGGTCCATACCATTTCTCCCCTAAACTATATAGAAAAGTAAGTATAAAATATCATTTAAAGTGTAAGATACTAAGGATGGTGATATCATCTTAAGTATTTAAGATGCTATGGAATGTTCTAGAGGTCTAATTGGCAAGGGTACCAGCCAGTCCTTGATCTTTTGGAAGGATCTGTTTCCTCCACAAATCCTAGAGATGGAATTCAACCCAGTTTACTCAGCATCCTGCTTCAAAACACATTCTTAAACACTGTCATGGTTCCTCAACCATTTTGCTCCTTCCTTTTTTTCTCATAATTTCTCACTTTCCAAATCAAGGAGTTTGGGTGGGATTGATCCAACATTTTACACCTGGTTGCCTGATTTGATTAAGATTTTCAGCAGATGCCCAGATGCCACTCCTTTGGCTTAAGGGGAAAATATGTAACCCCTCAAGAGGCAGGATGTGTCTTGGACTTCTGGAAAATAAGATATCTCCTGCAGAAGATGCTGGAAGAGTCTCCTCTTCTATTAAACATGACTGAACCTGGATGTAGCCCCAGAAGCTCTTGGCAACCATCCTGCTACCAGAGGGGAGCCTGACTTAGGATACAGCTAACTTGTGCCCTAAGGAAAAATGAGTCCCTGGTGACACCATTAGAGATGTTTAAATAAGCTTCCTCTGAAATTAACTACTTCTGGCCTTTCCACTTATGTGACCCAATCAATTTCATTTATTATTATGTTTTTTGTAACACTGAATGAGGAACATTTATCCAGGTGGTTCAGTGGTAAAGGGTCCAACTGCCAATGCAGGAGATGTGGGTTCTATCTCTGGGTCAGGAAGATCTCCTGGAGAAGAAAATGCCATCCCACTCTAGTATTTTTGCCTGGGAAGTCCCATGAACAGAGGAGCCTGGTGGGCTACAGTCCAGGGGGTCGCAAAAGAGTAGGACATGACTTAGCTACTAAACAACAATCTTAACCTGTATGTATATATATATATACACATACAGGTTAATATATATATACACAGTACCTCATTTAAGCTCTACATCAGCATTCTAAGAGAAGTATTATTATACTTATTATTATACTTACTTTATTTGAATAAAGCTCCACAGCTAGTAAAGGATAGTATTGAGGTCTGATCTTTGATCTATTGGCTCCAACTGCCAATCTCTCTTCACTCCTGTATAAAAGAAATCCACTGAAGAATATCTGGATACAGATATATCTGCAAATATCTTGCAGTTTAGGAGAGGAAAAGGAATTTCAGATTTAAAAATGAAAAAGTGATATAAGAAAGCTAAAGCTGTTTTCATTGCCTACAATTTTTGGAAGAAACACTCTATTAAAAAAAAAGTACAAATTTGAAAGAGTAAACTTGGAACATCAAGATTATCTTGTGAACTGCAGAAGGGCAATTCTTTCTCAGGGTACTTTGAAATAACGGATGGCCACTTTTACTGGATCTCATATTAGCAATATGTGTTCACTTCAGGAGTGTGATATTGATGGTACCAGTTGCATAACTCTGAATGTTTTCCCAACCTTTGCAACTCTCTGCTGTTGCTGCCTTCTTGAATTTCTTTCTTTGAGGTCATGCAACTGTAAAGGTAGACATAAATAGACCCAGAGAGTCACTGCATTCCTCGAAGAACTTTGGTCCTTGAACAGAAATTAAAAGTGTTTTCTAGAGAGGAGAGAATTGAAGATGTTTGAGCCTGAGGTACCACAGTCTTAATACATTACACAATTTTCTAGAACTCTAATACCAGTTTATTTAGAGCATGAACACTTATAAAAATCACATTAAAAAGAAGCAAGTGGGTGAGTGTGCCTTTCTTTTTCATTGTATATTCAGAGCTCAGAAAACCTGATCTCTAGGCTATAGCTCTAATTATGCCCTTTATATAACTGTAGCAGGAAGGTTCTGCATAATAGGTCACTGAGAATATATTGAATCTGGGGCCCATTAAGCCATTTATTGAAAATTGGAGAGGTTTGAGTTAACACTGCTAGTCTTCTGTAACTTGGAAATATTAAAGGAGCTACTGCTATTTGTACCTGCAATTTGAGAAGCTGAAAGTGCCACCTCCAGGGGTACAGGTGGGCGGCAGGAGCTTAATTGTGTTGTGGCTGAATTTAGAGTCAGATTTACTGACACTGTCAAAAGTAATTTATGGGTTTTTATCACAGAAAAGACCAAAAATGCTTGATTCTCACATCAGTGGCACACCAGTCTAAACTTCTCATGATTTGGATTAGTTCAACCAAGCTTGTCTCTCACAGAGCTCTTAATTTACTTCGGCATTTTTGATATCTTTTTTAAATTTAAGGGCAGGGAAAACTTGAGGGAAAAAAAGACTTGACTAACAGAGTCTTTGTTAAGACCCTTTGGGTTGCAAGTGATAGAAATCCAGTTTTGATTCATTGAAGTCAAAAGCAGGATCTGTCATTAAGAAAATAAAAAGTGGCCCAGAACTCAAGGACAGAAAGTACCAGAGCTTCAGAACAGTGAGAAACAGGGATCTGAACGTGGTCAGGATGTTCCTTCCATCACTTATCTCTGCCTCATTCAACAGCTTGGCTTCATTATTGACTCACCATGAAAGGGCTTTCTCTGTGGGTAGAAAAAAACATGGCTCCCAAGTTAGACCACTCATCATATAAAAGAAACAGAGTTTCAGACTGCTGATCCCAAGTGTAACATCCCTGGAGTGGGATGATTTGGCTCGTTCAGTTTAGTTCAGTTCAGTCCCTCAGTCATGTCCGACTCTTTGTGACCCCATGGACTGTAGCACGCCAGGCTTCCCTGTCCATCACCAACTCCTGGAGCTTGCTCAAACTCATGTCCATCGAGTTGGTGATGCCATCCAACCATCTCATCCTCTGCCGTCCCCTTCTCCTCCCACTCCTAATCTATCCCAGCCTCAGGGTCTTTTCCAAAGTGCCAGTTCTTCGATCAGGTGGCCAAAGTATGGGAGTTTCAGCTTCCGCATCAGTCCTGTCAATGAATATTCAGGACTGATTTCCTTTAGGATTGTCTGATTGGATCTCCTTGCTGTCCAAGGGACTCTCAAGAGTCTTCTCCAGCACCACAGTCCAAAAGCATCAATTCTTCGGCACTCAGCTTTCTTCACAGTCCAACTCTCACATCCATGCATGACTACTGGAAAATCCATAGCCTTTACTAGATGGACCTTTGTCAGCAAAGTAACATCTCTGATTTTTAACATGCTGTCTAGGTTGGTCATAGCTTTTCTTTCAAGGAGTAAGCGTCTTTTAATTTCATGGCTACAGTCACCATCTGCAGTGATTTTGGAGCCCCCCAAAATAAAGTCTGTCACTATTTCCATTGTTTCCCCATCTGTTTGCCATGAAGTGATGGGTCCAGATGCCATGATCTTAGTTTTCTGAATATTGAGTTTTAAGCCAGGTTTTTCACTCTCCTCTTTCACTTTCATCAAGAGGGTCCTTGGTTCCTCTTCACTTTCTGCCATAAGGGTGGTGTTATCTGCATATCTGAGATTATTTAATATTTCTCCTGGCAATCTTGATTCTAGCTTGTATTTCATCCAGCCAAGCTGGATGAAATACACAAGGTGTATTCTACATATAAGTTAAATAAGCAGGGTGACAATATACAGCCTTGACATACTCCTTTCCCAATTTGGAACCAGTCCATTATTCCATGTCCAGTTCTAACTGTTGCTTCTTGACCTGCATACAGATTTCTCACTAGGCAGGTCAGGTGGTCTGGTAGTCCCATCTCTTGAATTTTCCACAGTTTGTTGTGATCCATATAATCAAAGGCTTCAGTCTAATCAATGAAGCAGAAGTAAATGTTTTTCTGGAATTCTCTTGCTTTTTCTATGATCCAATGGATGTTGGCAATTTGATCTTTGGTTCCTCTGCCTTTTCTCAATCCAACTTGAACATATGGAATTTCTTGGTTCATGTACCATTGAAGGCTAGCTTGGAGGATTTTGAGCATGACCTTGCTAGCATGTGAAATGAGTGAATTCTGCAGTAGTTTGAACATTGTTTGGCATTGTTGTTCTTTGGGATTGGAATGAAAACTAACCTTTTTCAGTGCTTTGGCCACTGCTGAGTTTTCCAGATTTGCTGGTATATTGAGTGCAGCACTCTCACAGCATCATCTTTTAGGATTTGAAATAGCTCAACTGGAATTCCATCACCTCCAGTAGCTTTGTTCGTAGTGATGCTTCCTAAGGTCCACTTGACTTTGCACTCCAGGATGTCTGGCTCTAGGTGAGTGATCACACCATCATGGTTATCCAGGTCATTAAGATCTTTTTTGTGTAGTTCTTCTGTGTATTCTTGTCACCTCTTCTTAATATCTTCTGCTTCTATTAGGTCCATACTGTTTCTGTCCTTTATTGTGCCTATCTTTGCATGAAATATTCCCTTGGTATCTTTAATATTCTTGAAGAGATCTCTGGTCTTTCCCATTCTATTTTTTCCCTCTATTTCTTTGCATTGTTCTCTTAGGAAGGCTTTCTTATTTCTTCTTCCTATTCTCTGCATTCAGATGGGTATATCTTTCCTTTTCTTCTTTGTCTTTTGGTTCTCTTCTTTACTCAGCTATTTGTAAGGCCTCCTCTGACAACTATTTTGCCTTTTTGCATTTCTTTTTCTTGTGGATGGTTTTGATCACCACCTCTTGTACAATATTACAAATCGCCTTCCATAGTTCTTTTGGGGCTCTGTCTATTAGATCTAATCCATTGAATTTATTTGTCATTTTCATTGTATAATCATAAGGGATTTTATTTATGTCATCCCTGAATGGTCTAGTGGTTTTCCCTACTTTCTTCAATTTAAGTCTGAATTTTTCAATAAGGAATTCATGATCCTAGCCACAATCAGCCCCTGGTCTTGTTTTTGCTGATTGTATAGAGCTTCTCCATCTTCTGCTGAAAAGAATATAATCAACCTGATTTCATTATTGAACATCTGGTGATGTCCATGTGTAGCTGTCTCTTGTGTTGTTAGAAGAGGGTGTTTTGTTGTGACGAGTACGTTCTCTTGGCAAAACTCTGTTAGCCTTTGCCTGGCTTCACTTTGTACTCCAAGGCCAAATTGTTGGTTACTCCCACTGTCTCTTGACTTCCTTCTTTTGCATTCCAATCCCTTGTGATGAAAAGGATATCTTTTTTGAGAGGTGTTAGTTCTAGAAGATCTTGTATGTCTTCATAGAACCGTTCAACTTCAGCTTCTTCAGCATTACTGGTGGGGGCATATACTTGGATTACTGTGATACTGAATGGTTTGCTTTGGAAATAAACAGAGATCATTCTGTCGTTTTGAGATTGCACCCAAGTACTGCATTTTGGACTCTTTTGATGACTGTGATGGCTACTCCATTTCTTCTATGGGATTCTTGCCCACAGTACTATTTATAATGGTCATCTAAATTAAATTCTTCCATTTAAATTCCCATCCATTTTAGTTCACTGATTCTTAAAATGTCGATGTTCACTCTTACCATCTCCTGTTTGACCACTTCCAATTTACCTTGATTCCTGGACCTAACATTCCAGGTTCCTATGCAGTATTGTTCTTTCTAGCATCGGACTTTAATTTCACCACCAGACACAGCCACAACTGGGTGTTGTTTCTTCTTTGGCTTAGCCTTTTCATTCCTTCAGAGATATTTATCTGCTCTTGTCCAGTAGCATATTGGGTACCTACTGACCTGGGGAATTCGACTTTCAGTGTCATATCTTTTTGCCTTTTTATACTGTTCCTGGGGTTCTCAAGGCAAGAATGCTGAAGTGGCAAAGTGAAATTTGCCGTTCCCTTCTCTAATGGACCACGTTTTTGTCAGAACTCTCCAACATGACCCATCAGACTTAGGTGGCCCTACAGGGTATGGCTCATAGTTTCATTAAGTTAGACAAGTCTGTGATCCATGAGATCAGTATGGTTAGTCTTCTGGGATTGTGGTTTTCATTCTGTCTCCCCTCTGATGGGTGAGGATAAGAGGCTTGTGGAAGCTTCCTGGTGGGAGGGATTGCTAATGCTACTGCTCCTAAGTCACTTCAGTCGTGTCCGACTCTGTGAGACCCCATAGATGGAAGCCCACCAGGCTCCCCTGTCCCTAGGATTCTCCAGGCAAGAACACTGGAGTGGGTTGCCATTTCCTTCTCCAATGCATGAAAGTGAAAAGTGAAAAGAGAAAGTGAAGTCGTTCAGTCGTGTCCGACTCTTAGCAACCCCATGGACTGCAGCCTACCAGGCTCCTCCATCCATGGGATTTTCCAGGCAAGAGTACTGGAGTGGGGTGCCATTGCCTTCTCCGGGTGGGAGTATGGGTAAAACTGGGTCTTGCTCTGGTGAACAAGACCATGCTCAGTAAATCTTTAATCCAATTTTCTGCTGATGAGTGGGGCTGTGTTCCCTTCCTGTAGTTTGAAAGTGAAAGTGAAGTCGCTCAATTGTGTCAGACTCTTTGTGACCCCATGGACTGTAGCCTACCAGGCTTCTCCATCCCAGGCAAGAGTACTGGAGTGGGTTGCCGTTTCCTTCTCCAGGAGATCTTTCCGACCCAGGGATTGAACACGGGTCTCCCACACTGTAAGCAGCCGCTTTACTGTCTGAGCCACCAGGGAAGTCCTGAGGGCAAACTATGGTAAGGGTAATGATCCTCTTCCAAAAGGACTTATGCCAGCATGCTGCCGCTCCCCGGGGCAGTTGTAGTCAGTGGCCCTGGCCCCATGGCAGGTCACCGTCAACCTGTGCCTCTGCTGGAGACTGCAGGACACCCACAGGCAAGTCTGGCTCAGTCTTTTATGGGGTCACTGTTCCTTTCTCCTGGGTCCTGACACTCACCAGCTTTTGTTTGTGCCCTTCAAGAGTCTCTGTTTCCCCAGTCCTATGGAAGTTCTGTAGTCTAATCATACTGGCCTTCAAAGTCAAATTCCCTGGGGGTTTGCGGTCTCTTTGCTGGATCCCCAGCTTGGGAAATCTGTTGTTTGCCCTAGAACTTTCACAACAGTGTGAGAATTTCTTTGGTATAATTGTTCTCCAGTTTGTGAGTTGCCTGCTCAGCAGTTTTATTGTGGGGCTTCCCAGGTGGCACTAGTGGTAAAGAACCTGCCTGGCAATGCTCAGCTCAGTTCAGTCACTCAGTCGTGTCTCTCTTTGTGACCTCATGGACTGCAGTACGCCAGGCCTCCCTGTCCATCACCAGCTCCTGGAGTTTACTCAAACTTATGTCCATTTAATCAAACTCCTGCCTGCCAATGCAGGAGACATTAAGTGACACATGTTCGACCTCTTCATCAGGAAGATCTCTTGGAGAAGGGGATGGCAACCCACTCCAGTATTCTTGCCTGGAGAATCCCATGGATAGAGGAGCCTGTCTGGCTGCAGTCCATGGAATCACAAAGAGTAGGACACGACTGAAGCGACTTAGCAGGCACGAACATGGTGGGGCTAATTACGACCTCCTCCCTGGTGGCTCAGAGGTTAAAGCATCTGCCTGGAATGCGGGAGACCTGGGTTCGATCCCTGGGTTGGGAAGATCCCCTGGAGAAGGAAATGGCAACCCACTCCAGTATTCTTGCCTGGAGAATCCCATGGACGGAGAAGCCTAGTAGGTTACAGTCCATGGGGTCGCAAAGAGTCGGACACGACTGAGCGACTTCACCTTCACCCAATAGGACTTATGTCACATGCTGGGCCTCCCAGTTCTGCTGTTGCCAGAGCCTCTGTGCCCATGGCAGGCCACTGCTGACTTATTCTTCCACAGGAGACACTCAAACACTCAAAGGCATGTCTGGCTCAGTCTCTTGTGCAGGAATCATTGCTCCTTTCCCTGGGTTTTGTTTGTGCACGAGGTTTTGTTCGCACCTTCGAGTTTCTCTGACGGGTATGAGGTTTGATTTTAAACACGATTGCGCCCCTCCTACCATCCTGTTGCAGCTTCTCCTTTGCCCTTGGAGGTGGGGTATCTTTTTTTGGTGGGATCCAACAGTTTCCTGTTGATGGTTATTCAGCAGCTAGTTATGATTTTGGTGTTCTCTTTCAGGAGATGAGCACATGTCCTTCTACTCCGCCATCTTGAGAATGGCCAGTATAGTCAAATAAATATTAATTTTAAAAAAATGAGTTCTTACAGGATTCATGTAGCCCATGAATTTAGGAGTTCCCTAGACCCTTTTTGAGGCCCCACAATGTCACAGTTATTTTCATTAAAAAAAAACAAAAAACAAAAAACACAATTAAACAAAAATTCTTTTCCTAATAACACTAAGATATTTGACTTTTTTACTCATTCTCAGAAGAATGTATGGTGGAATTTTCCAGAGACTGTATAACATGGGACATCACAATAGGTTGAGCATAAAAGCAGATGTGAATCTGGGTAGTTTATTTCTAATTTTTTTTTTTTCAGGTAGTCTAATCTTCTATTGGGCTTCCCTGGTGGCTCAGACGAGCTTCCCACATGGTACAATGGTAAAGAATCTTCCTGCCAATGCAAGAAATGCAGGAGACTCAGGTTTGATCCCTCAGTCAGGAAGATCCCCTGGAGTAAGAATGGCAACCTGTTCCAGTATTCTTGCCTGGAAAATTCTGTTAGGTAGTTAGAATAGGGAAAAGGAGTTCAAAATGGCGGTGGCTAAAAGACAAGGAAGGGAAAAGCCCACGAAAGTAGAACAGAGAAAGATCAAAGGAAGTTCTGAGGACTGGAGTGAGGACTTCAGGTAGAACAGCACTCCTGACTAAGCCCAATTTGCATAGGGCAGGCTCGGGGGAAGAAAAAAACTTATAAAAAGAGGAGCCGAAGGGCTCTTTCTCTCCTGCACGCTGGGGCACTCTTCTCTTCATGTCCTTGGATCAACGTGCCCTCACGCCTCGAAGATGGATTTTTCTGCCAACTTTTAAATAAAATAGAGCTGTAACACTGACTTGTCTAAGGGCTACAACACGGTCCATTTAAGATCTGAGAGCTATAACATGGTCTATCCAAGACCCGAGCGCTGTGACATGCAGCGGGGGCTTTAATGTCCATCACTCCAAATCTTTGTTGTGAAGAGACAAAGAACCGAGGAGCATACACTCGCCTGACAATTCCATGCACCAAGGAACCTGGTAGGCTACAGTCATGGGGTTGCAAAGAGTCGGCAACTACTGAGTAACTGAACCTGCCCACAGCACAATTTTCTATTAAATCTGACAGTAGATTAGATTAGAGAGGTCACTCAGTCGTGTCCGACTCTTTGTGACCCCATGGACTGTAGCCTACCAAGCTCCTCTGTCCATGGCATTTTCCAGGCAATAGTCCTGGAGTGGATTGCCATTTCCTTCTCCAGGGGATCTTCCCAACCCAGGGATCAAACCCGGGTCTCCTGCATTGTAGACAGACGCTTTACCGTCTGAGCCACCAGGGAAGTCCAAATCTGACAGTAAAGAGATACAAAAATGTAAAACAATACCACTCACCTCACTGTTTAAAAAAATAATACATATATTTATATTTCATTTAAATGTTATTTATGTGAGTATCTGATGGGTTTGTTACCTCTATTTTTAAGTGAGTTAATAAATAAATATTTAAAGTATTTAAGTGTTTCTAGTGTCAGACTTTATTTTTGGGGGCTCCAAAATCACTGCAGATGGCGACTGCAGCCATGAAATTAAAAAACACTTACTCCTTGAAAGGAAAGTTATGACCAACCTAGATAGCATATTCAAAAGCAGAGACATTACTTTGCCAACAAAGGTTCATCTAGTCAAGGTTATGGCTTTTCCAGTGGTCATGTATGGATGTGAGAGTTGGACTGTGAAGAAAGCTGAGTGCCGAAGAATTGATGCTTTTGAACTGTGGTGTTGGAGAAGACTCTTGGGAGTCCGTTGGACTGCAAGGAGATCCAACCAGTCCATCCTAAAGGAGATCAGTCCTGGGTGTTTATCGGAGGGACTGATGCTGAAGCTGAAACTCCAATACTTTGGCCACCTGATGCGAAGAGTTGACTCACTGGAAAAGACCCTGAGGCTGGGAGGGATTGCGGGCAGGAGGAGAAGGGGACAACAGAGGATGAGATGGCTGGATGGCATCACACACTTGATGGACGTGAATCTGAGTGAACCCTAGGAGCTGGTGATAGATAGGGAGGCCTGGCCTGCTGTGATTCATGGGGTCGCAGAGTCGGACATGACTGAGCGACTGAACTGAACTGAACATAGTATAACCTACATAAACAAAAGCTCTTTGGAGCTTAATCTCTGAGTTCCTGAGATTAAAAAACTTTCTGATCCACTAGTATACCTATGTGGAGAAGGCAATGGCACCCCACTCCAGTACTCCTGCCTGGAAAATCCCATGGATGGAGGAGCCTGGAAGGCTGCAGTCCATGGGGTCACTGAGGATCAGACACGACTGAGCGACTTCACTTTCACTTTTCACTTTCATGCATTGGAGAAGGAAATGGCAACCCACTCCAGTGTTCTTGCCTGGAGAATCCCAGGGACAGGGGAGCCTGGTGGGCTCCCATCTATGGGGTCGCACAGAGTCGGACACGACTGAAGTGACTTAGCAGTAGCAGTAGCAGTATACCTATGAGCAATTTGCTTAAATTGTCCTTGCCTCAGTTTCTTTATCTGTAAATGAGTATAATACCAATGCCTACCTTATAGGGGTATAGGAAGATTAAGAGAGTTAATACTTTGGGTAGTGTTTAGAGGAAGTTCCAGGCACATAATAGGTGCTTTATAAAGGTTAAATACTATGACTGCTACTAATTATAATATCGATAATAACAACTACTACCATCATCACTTTATGAGGGAGAGGCAGTTTCCAGAAAAGAAATGTTCACAGACTATGCCAGATGTCAACAACATTGGAACCCCAAAATAAAAAATATTAGAGAAAATTGTATGAAAATGTCTAGGATTTTATGCTAAGGCAAGTACTACAGAAGAAGGCTTCCCTAGTGGCTCAGATGGGAAAGAATCTGCCTGCAGTGCTGGAGACCTGGGATTGATTCTTGGGTCAGGAAGTAGGGCATGGCAACCCACTCCAATATTCTTGCCTGGGAAATCCCATGGAGAGAAGAGCCTGGCTCTTCACAAAATTTGATGTGGTGTGTTTTAATTTTAATTCAGTTGAAAATCTTTTCTAATTTCCCTTGTGGTTTCTTCTCTGACTAATGGGTCACTTGGAAGTGTATTGTTCAATTTCTAAATATTCTAGGAGTTTTTTCAGATACCCTTTTGGTTTTGATTTCTAATTTAATCCCATTGTTGTTAAAGGATATACCATACCATGTATGAGTTCAATCCTTTCAAACTATTGTGACTTATTTTATAATACAGAATATATTCTATCTTGGTAAATATTTCATATATACTTCAAACAAACATGTGTTTGGGTATCATTAAATGGAGTGTTCTATAAATGTCAATTACTTCAATATTAATGGTGTTAAGTCTTCCATATCCTTACTGATATTCTGTTTACTTGTTTTATTGAAAACAAGCATTATTGAAAGAGGAGTTCTAAATTCTCAAATTATAATCTTAGATTTGTCTATTTTTTCTTCAAATATGTTGAAGCTTTGTTATTAAGTGCATAAACATTTAGGAATTTAATATCCTGTAATGAGTTGGCCCCTTAATCATTATCCCTTAGTCTTCATCTGTGTGAAAATTCCTTGCAAGGACACTTACTTTGAGAATACAGCAACTTCAGCCTTCTGTAATTTACATTTGCATGGTTTATCTTTTCCTACCTTTTCACTTTTGTCTGTCTATACCTTCAAGTGGGTTTCCTTTAGGCAACATATAGCTGGATCTTTAAAAAAAACATCTAATATGACAACCTTTGCCTTTTATTACTCATTCATTTACATTTAATGTAAATCACCTAAACATATAGTCTTATTGATATGAAAAGTTTATGAATATGAATAATAAAAGATGACCTAGGGTTTAGACATGTCAATTGAAATATATACTTTGTCATCCCAAAACAGTTTCAAATTTTCAAGTTTTTAATTTCAATTTTCCAGATATTCTAAAGGGGACACCAGTGCTGTGCTGTGCTAAGTCTTTTCAGTCATATCCAACTCTGTGCCATCCTATGGACTGTAGCCCACCAGGCTCCCCTGTCCATGGGATTTTCCAGGTGAGAATACTGGAGTAGGTTGCTGTGCCCTCCTCCAGGGGATCTTCTCAAGCCAGGAACTGAACCTGCGTCTCTAAGCCTGCACTGGCAGGCAGGCTGTTTACCACTGGGATACAGAGACTACCGCAATCCTTCCAAAAATTCCCTTTCATTTTTCTTTCTACTTTATTCACATAGTACAATTTTTTTTTTCAGTTCTTCAGAAAATTGCATCCAGTGGTGTCTTGAGCTTCTTGTCTTTTGCCCCTTCTGTTTCCTCCTGATTCTGCATTAGAAGAATTTAAAGGGATAGTTCTGACACCCCCTCTTCCCCCATCTTGAAGGATGAGGGAGAGAAAAAAAAAACTGAGTAGGCAAAACTCAAGTCCTCTTTGGCCCATAGAAGGAGAGAAATGTCTGGGAACAATTATATATTAGTACTCCTCCTCCAGCTGTGCTCTCCCATAATCTCATGGCTACAAACGGGTGACCGACATTTACAGGTGCCATCGTGCATTCGTTCCCTCTCTTCACAATCTAGTGCCTCCCTAGTTGTCCATTTCTACTGTGTTGCAGAGGGTGTACTCTCCAGAGAGTGTCTTTAGGTGGGAAGGAAAAGAGAGCAGGGAGACATGAGCATTCGTTATTCGTTCATTCAACAAATATTTATTGGGTATCTACTGTGGGCTCCAAAATCACTGCAGATGGTGACTGCAGCCATGAAATTAAAAGACGCTTACTCCTTGGAAGAAAAGTTATGTCCAACCTAGATAGCATTTTCAAAAGCAGAGACATTACTTTGTCGACTAAAGTCCATGTAGTCAAGGCTATTGTTTTTCCTGTGGTCATGTATGGATGTGAGAGTTGGACTGTGAAGAAGGCTGAGCGCCGAAGAATTGATGCTTTTGACCTGTGGTGTTGGAGAAGACTCTTGAGAGTCCCTTGGACTGCAAGGAGATCCAACCAGTCCATTCTGAAGGAGATCGGCCCTGGGATTTCTTTGGAAGGAATGATGCTAAAGCTGAAACTCCAGTACTTTGAGGTGAGCAAGTCTGATAAGCCTACTCTTGCAATGTTCACCTCCTAGTGAATGAGACACACAATTACCATGTTCAGATGGTCCTTATGGGCCATACATAAAGCAGAGAAGGGGAAAGAGAGCCATGGGAAATGGGTAAGTGGCCGGCTCAGCTACCAAGAAGAATGAAATTTTGTTATTTGAAGCAACATGGATGGATATTATATTGTAATAAATTGTAATGCTCATTGTAATACAGTAGCATGCTAAATGACACAGCCACAAGCACCATGACAGTTCTGAGGCAGGTTATAAAAGACCAAAAAGTGAATGGTGGCTCACCCAGTTCCTGGAAATCCCTGCCCCTTCTTTGAAATAGTTGGAATAATCCTCCTACTCTCTAGCTTATGAAGTTACCCCGTCCATAAAAAGTAACTACAAGGTCCGCTCTCACCTTCAGAGACAGATCTTATTCTGTCTCTGGAATGTGTATCTCCGCTTTCACTTTACTGTGACTTGTTCTTGAATGCTTTCCTGCCAGAAGCCAAGGACCTGCATTTGGTGGCCCATCCTAGGAACTAGCCCAAGACCTGGGACACGACCATCCTTTCGTGTCTCATGCTTCTGCAACTTCTTTACAAATATTATTAATAAATTTACTTCTTATAACTTTGCCTCTTGCAGAATTCCTTCAGTGCTGAGACGTAAAAAACCTCAGCTTCATTAAGTCCTGAGATAAGTTGTATGGTTTCTGTTGGAGGATTATGAGTTTGAGTCCCATCTGAGATGTGTGGTTATATACTGAGAAAGGATTCCTACAATAAATATAATGAACATCTGTTACCATACACAGTTACAAAATTTTTTCTTGTGATAATTTTTAAGAACTAAAATTTTTTAATGAGTTGTTTTTGCACTCCTTTTCCTTACTAAATGCAATGGACTGAATGTTTACATTCCCTCCACATTCATATGTTGAAGTCCTAATTTCCAAAGTGATGGTATTAAGAGGTGTAGCCTCTGGGAGAAGATTAGGTTAAGAGTAGACCCTAGGGACGGAGAAGGCAACGGCAACACACTCCAGTACTCTTGCCTGGAAAATCCCATGGACGGAGGAGCCTGGAAGGCTGCAGTCCATGGGGTCGCTGAGGGTCAGACACGACTGAGTGACTTCTCTTTCACTTGTCACTTTCATGAATTGGAGAAGGAAATGGCAACTCACTCCAGTGTTCTTGCCTGGAGAATCCCAGGGACGGGGGAGCCTGGTGGGCTGCTGTCTATGGGGTTGCACAGAGTCGGACACGACTGAAGTGACTTAGCAGTAGCAGTAGCAGTTGACCCTAGTGAATGGGATTACTGTCTTACATAATAAAAGAGACCACAGACAGCTCTCTTGATCCTTCACCTCTTGTGACGAGAAGACAGACTAGAGAAAATAGAGGGAAGGACACAAATAATACACAGAAGTAGATCTCCCAGAGGTTAAGAAAGATCCAAGTCTTCAAGTTGAAAAGTCTCACCCACTGCTGATTTGTATGAATGAAGAAAGAACCTTATCTAGCCATAACTTGGAGAAACTTAACAAGTCCAAACACAAAAAGATTCCAAGTAAAAAAAAAAGGCTACGGCAGAGGAATAATAATTATATTGGATCACATGTAGCAGTTACACTAGCTGCTAGAAAACAAGGGAATAATGCCTTTAAAATTCCTTTAAAATGCTAGAAAACAAGGAAATAGTTTTGAGTCTAGCATTGTATACCCAGTCAAACTAGCAATTAAGTGTGGAGCAAAATATTTCTTTGACTTTATGGACTGAAGAAACTTATTACTCACAGACCCTTCCTGAAAGAATTGCTTAAGGAATTGAAACAAGTATGAAACAAAAAAATAGGAAGCAAAATGAAATAGGAACCCCCAAAGAGGAAGAAATCAAGTAGTAAAAATGAGCAAATCAAAAGAAACCCTAGAATGCTAGTTTCACAATAAGCCTAAAAATGAAATACTGTGAAGAAACTAAATCATCTTACGGAGTAGGCAAAGGCTTCTTATATTAATAAATTTGAAAATCACAATATACCATTTTTTCTTCAAGAATTTCCACAGTTACATCACCTTCTTTACTGGATCCAAACACTCGATTTGATCCTGCCATGAATGTTTTTAGATACTCGTTCTTGATTTTAATTTGGGGAATTAAATTATCGACAATGCATAGAAAATGTAATTAACATTAGAGAATAGAGTATAGACGTTATAAATTCCACCGAGAGAAGTGATGGCATGTAGACAGATACAGGTAAGGAGGAATGAAAGATAAAGGTAAGTTAAGTCTAACAGTGTTTGCTATGCTTTATTTTGTATGCGTAGTTGCTCAGTTGTGTTCGACTATTTGTGACCCCATGGACTGTAGACTACCAGGCTCCTCTGTCCATGGGGATTTCTGCAGGCAAGAATACTGGATTGCCATGCCCTCCTCCAGGGGATCTTCCCAACCCAGGGATCGAACCCAGGTATCCTGCATTGGGATAATCACAATGGTGTGATCACTCACATAGAGCCAGACATCCTGGAATGTGAGTCAAGTGGGCCTTAGAAAGCATCACTATGAACAAAGCTAGTGGAGGTGATGGAAATCCAGTTGAGCTATTTCAAATCCTGAAAGATGATGCTGTAAAAATGCTACACTCAATATGCCAGCAAATTTGGAAAACTCAGCAGTGGCCACAGGACTGGAAAAGGTCAGTTTTCATTCCAATCCCAAAGAAAGACAATGCCAAAGAATGCTCAAACTACCACATGATTGCACTCATCTCACACGCTGGTAAAGTAATTCTCAAAATTCTGTAAGCCAGTCTTCAGCAGTATGTGAACCATGAACTTCCAGATGTTCAAGCTGGTTTTCGAAAAGGCAGAGAAACCAGAGATCAAATTGCCAACATCTGCTGGATCATAGAAAAAGCAAGGGAGTTCCAGAAAAACATCTATTTCTGCTTTATTGACTATGCCAAAGCCTCTGACTGTGTGGACCACAATAAACTGTGGAAAATTCTGAAAGAGATGGGAATACCAGACCACCTGACGCGCCTCTTGAGAAATCTGTATGCAGGCCAGGAAGCAACAGTTAGAACTGGACATGGAACAACAGATTGGTTCCAAATAGGAAAAGGAGTTCCTGATGCGAAGAGTTGACTCACTGGGAAAGACCCTGTGGCTGGGAGGGATTGCGGGCAGGAGGAGAAGGGGACAATAGAGGATGAGATGGCTGGATGGCATCACCGGCTCGATGGACGTGAGTTTGAGTGAACTCCGGGAGTTGGTGATGGACAGGGAGGCCTGGCGTGCTGCGATTCATGGGGTCGCAGAGTCGGACACGACAGAGCGACTGAACTGAACTGAAGTGATCCCGCATTGGAGGCGGATTCTTTACCGTCTGATCCCCAACCAACAGAAATCGAGATACTGTGTGCTGTGGAGTTAGGAAGTTAGGCAGGGCGGGTAGGGGAGAGGGCAGTGTGGCATGGGTAGGAAGCAGGGCCTAGGAGAACAGGGACGGTGCTACGCGAGGAGCGTACGAGGACTGAGGCAACGAGTACCTGCGTAGGGTCTGGGCTCAGCAGGGCGCGGAGCGGAAGGGGCGTGCCAGGGGCGGGGCTTATCAGGGAGAGGGGAGTAGTGCGCCCCCCCCCCACCTTCTGTGTCCCCAGAACATGCGCAGACGATACTCCTGCCGTGTTGTGAGGCTCGCGAGGTCCGACCTCGCGTCGCCTCGCTTCACCTCACGTCTCCTCACCGCGCTTCGCGTCTACGCCTGGCTTCGCCGCACCGGACGAATCATGCCGCGCATGCCCGTGCTCTGCGTGTTTCCCCGCCGCCGTGTGACCCTGTTGCTCCTGCTGCCTGGCCTGCGCATGGCCCACTCGGAGCCTCCGCGCCAGCGCCCGATGTCGACCGTCGTGAGTTGGGGCCCATTCTGCCGGGCGGCGAGGGCGGGACGCGGCGGGCGGAAGCGTGTGGCTTAGGCGGGAGCGCCCCGACGGGGGAGGCACGGAGGACGCGGCCGCTGCTCGAGGGGGCGGCTTGGGGGGTCGGAGGGCTCGGAGGCCGTGGGGAGCTGAGGCGCCTTGGCGGTGAGGGCGCTGGGGTTGGGCCTGAGGCGCCGGGAAGCGGGGACCTCGAGGAGCGCGAGGGCCTCGGAGAACCGGACCCTCGTCGTAGGTACCGTTTTGGGCGCGAAGTCCGAGGGGTAGAGCCGTCGTTGCACCTCAGAACATCTCCCACTTTGATAGCGCCCTAAAGTGCCGAGACCTAGCATTTTTCCCTAAAACGTAGGAAATCGCGGGCAGTGTCTAGCTTCCAGATTTCAAAGGTCAGAACGGGGGCACCATGCGAAGGAAAAGGAATTTTCCTCAGAAATTTCTCCTGGGTCACCTAGGAAGGGAGTTCTGCTTTTTAGGTGTCCCTGGGCCCCCAGGTGGAGGACCACAGCCAAACTCCTCAAAACGGTTGAAGCAGTTTTCCACTTCGGAAGCCGCCCTCCTAACAGCGCTGTTGCTGTCCTGTTCCAGGAGGTGGCTGTTGCCCTCGTGGTGTTCTTCACCGCCTTCTTAGCGCCACGTGGGTACGTGCTGCGCAACCTGGACCAGTTCAGAAGACAGTAGTGCAAGAAGATGTGGAGCAGCTGTTAACGTCCAGCAACTTTCAGAAAACGCTGTGGCCTCTTTAAATGAGTAAAAGTGCTTAGTTGATTTGATGGTGCAACCATTGTGGGTGTTCACTTTCCTGACCATATGCTTATGGTAAATATTTTGCACTTTTTTAGTATGGTTCGTTAGAGAAAGAGTGTGCCGTCATTTAAAAATGTTAAATAAAACTGAGACACTTGTTTCTGCTTGCTATTATGTGTGATCGCAGGTTATTTTCTAAACATCGTGAAAGCTGATGAAATCTACTGAATTAAAATACGGTTGACCTTTGAAAGGTGGGAAGGGAAGGATTGGGGAGAGGCAGGAGTGGAGGGGAGCAGGGGAATTAGAATGCAGATCGTTTATGCAGTCGGAATTTCAAAGGTAACTTTACAGTCTACCCTTCAATATCAGAGGTTCCATATTCAAGGAGTCGACCAACGTTGGATCCTGTAGTACATAGGATCCTGTATGTAGTACATTGCTGGGGTTGGGCCCGAGGCGCCGGGAAGCGGGGACCTCGAGGAGCGCGAGGGCCTCGGAGAACCGGACCCTCGTCGTAGGTACCGTTTTGGGCGCGAAGTCCGAGGGGTAGAGCCGTCGTTGCACCTCAGAACATCTCCCACTTTGATAGCGCCCTAAAGTGCCGAGACCTAGCATTTTTCCCTAAAACGTAGGAAATCGCGGGCAGTGTCTAGCTTCCAGATTTCAAAGGTCAGAACGGGGGCACCATGCGAAGGAAAAGGAATTTTCCTCAGAAATTTCTCCTGGGTCACCTAGGAAGGGAGTTCTGCTTTTTAGGTGTCCCTGGGCCCCCAGGTGGAGGACCACAGCCAAACTCCTCAAAACGGTTGAAGCAGTTTTCCACTTCGGAAGCCGCCCTCCTAACAGCGCTGTTGCTGTCCTGTTCCAGGAGGTGGCTGTTGCCCTCGTGGTGTTCTTCACCGCCTTCTTAGCGCCACGTGGGTACGTGCTGCGCAACCTGGACCACTTCAGAAGACAGTAGTGCAAGAAGATGTGGAGCAGCTGTTAACGTCCAGCAACTTTCAGAAAACGCTGTGGCCTCTTTAAATGAGTAAAAGTGCTTAGTTGATTTGATGGTGCAACCATTGTGGGTGTTCACTTTCCTGACCATATGCTTATGGTAAATATTTTGCACTTTTTTAGTATGGTTCGTTAGAGAAAGAGTGTGCCGTCATTTAAAAATGTTAAATAAAACTGAGACACTTGTTTCTGCTTGCTATTATGTGTGATCGCAGGTTATTTTCTAAACATCGTGAAAGCTGATGAAATCTACTGAATTAAAATACGGTTGACCTTTGAAAGGTGGGAAGGGAAGGATTGGGGAGAGGCAGGAGTGGAGGGGAGCAGGGGAATTAGAATGCAGATCGTTTATGCAGTCGGAATTTCAAAGGTAACTTTACAGTCTACCCTTCAATATCAGAGGTTCCATATTCAAGGAGTCGACCAACGTTGGATCCTGTAGTACATAGGATCCTGTATGTAGTACATGTTTACTGGGAAAAAAGCTTCACATGTTGCACTTTCCATGGTGGTCCAGTGTTTAAGGTTCCTGGAATTCCAATGCAAGGGTGCAGTTTCACCCCTGGTCTCTGAACTAGGATCCCACATGCGGCCAAAAAAAAAAAAATCCCCCTGTAAGTGGACCTGTATTGTTTTGGGGCTAATTGTACAATAATGAGAACTTTAATGAATGATCAGTCTTACTGAACTTTTTTCTTCTCTGACTTGAGGTTTATGGGCTTTAGCTTCTAATGTATGCCTCCACATACTCCAAATAATAGCAAAGGACTGGCCTACATCTGTGCTAGCTGGGAAAGAATATTGAACATAGGAGTCTTTAACATAAAACTGGAGCACTTAATTTTATGAACCACTTACTTCACATGTATTTATTGAGTATTCTCATGGAATAATGCTATAGGAAAATAGTAGCTCCTTTTGGTGAACAGACTGAAATGGTAGCTCATTTTGGTGAACAGACTATTGCCCTGTCTTGTTAGTTAATTTTACATGCATAAAGTGTTACATTCAAAGTACAGTTGATTCTTGTTGCTTGGGTAATTTTATTCTGTAGTCACCATGAATGCTGAATTAGCAAATACTGAACCACTGCTCCTAGGGGAAATAGAGGCTTAGGTTCTTGTGGGCCTCTGGTCACAATATATTAATATTTCGCCACCTATCAATATATATTGGGCTTTCCAGGTGGTGCTAGGGCTAAAGAACCTGCCTCCCTTGCAGGAGGTGCAAGAGATGTGAGTTCTATCCCTGGGTAGGACAGATTTCCTAGAGTAGGGAATGGCAACTCACCGTAGTGTTCTTGCCTGGAAAATTACATAGAGGATCCTGGTTGGCTTTGGTCCATGGGGCCACAAAGAGTGGGGTGCAACTGAGCGACTGAACACTTTGTCAGCATATAACCTTATATGTCTTTCTGTTTAAGGATACCTTTGTTTTAATCTAATTTTTTTTAATTAATTTTTTTCAAGTATAGTTGATTTATAGTGTGTTCATTACTGTACAGCAAAGTGCTTCAGTTATATATATATACGTTCTTTTTCATGTTCGTTTTCATTGTGGTTTGTCAGAGTATATTAGTTCTCTGTACTATACAGTGTTGCTGCTCCTGCTAAGTCGCTTCAGTCGTGTCCGACTCTGTGTGACCCCATAGACAGTAGCCGACCAGGCTCCCCTGTCCCTGGGATTCTCCAGGCAAGAACACTGGAGTGGGTTGCCATTTCCTTCTCCAATGCATGAAAGTGACAAGTGAAAGTGAAGTTCCTCAGTCGTATCCGACTCTTAGCGACCCCATGGACTGCAGCCTACCAGGCTCCTCTGACCACGGGATTTTCCAGACCAGAGTACTGGAGTGTGTTGCCATTGCCTTCTCCCACTATACAGTGTAAAACCTTGTTTATCCAATCTATATATAATAGTTTGCTTGGGGGTCATTTTAAACAGTGAAATTGCCAACAAAAATATAAAAAATGTGATGCTAGGTAGATCATGGCAAGGATGCTTGTTTACAATAATGAGTCAAAACAGGAAGGCAGAACATAGCCTTGTTTGACCTTAGCATTGAGCAATTCAGATTTTTCACCACTCCTGCATGTCTGGGTGAATGTTGTGAAAGTGTTGTGAGCATTGATTTGGGGATTGCAAATCAATTTTAGAAAGTAGGGTTTGCAAATATGGACTCTAGAAAAAATGTGAATCAAGTGGAATTTCTTGGAGGAGGTCTTGCTCCTATTTGTGATATGTTTGAGGAATTTTTATTTTGAAATTTTAAGAATTTACAGTATGTTCTTTTGGGAAGGATTAGTTTGTAGAATGGGCTTCCCAGGTGGCGCTAGTGATGAAAGAACCTTCCTGCCCATGTGGGAGACTTAAGAGATGTGGGTTCAATATCTGGGTTTGGAAGATCCCTTGGAGAAGGAAATGGCAACCCACTCCACAATTCTTTCCTGGAGAATCCCATGGACAGAGGAGCCTGGCAGGCTATCTATGGTCCATAGGGTTGAAAATAGGCACAACTGAAGTGACTTCACATGCACGCACGAAGTGTGTAGAAACTTTTCATTTCTTCGGATCAAATTTTTGTGGAATAGTTTATAATGTGAGTTTGGGGAATAAGTGAAGTAGTTCAACTCGATTTAAAAGTGAAATTTGCCAATAAACTAATGATTTTCTTGGTGAGACAGCCAGTTATAACATATTTGACAGTGATATCATTGAACTTTATCTATAGAATTTTATCTATATCAATAGAACTTCCACTGTTTCTTAGATGAGTACTTTATTGGCTAACATCTAGTAGGTATAAAGTTATGGTATTTGATAAAATAGCTAATCATCAGCATATAGATACAGTGCGTATCTATTTCATCTCCATAGCCAGATTTAAAATTTCTCGAGGAATTGTGAGGTATGACAGTTTTTTAATCCTTAGATGTGGCATAGTGGATAAATAAAAATATTTACTCTTTGATCAAAAGACTTAAGTTGGCCCTTCAATACACAAGTATTTGGTGAGCATGTGGTCTGTAGATAGGAAAGCAGTTCTTACTGTTTTTCTAACATTTAGCTCAATGCCTGGCACATGTTCTAAGCTCTTATTTTGTTTTAAATATATCTGTTGAATGGTTAAACTGCTGATAAGACAAATAGGGTTCATCTCTTTTGTCAAATTCAGCCTTTTCTAGTGGTGGCTGTGTGTAATTCTGTGTTGAGGAAGATTATAGAAGAAATGGAATAATTTTAGTCAACAGTATAAGTAAAATGTAGCATTTATATTGACTAAGCTTGTCAGTTTTTCCTTGATAGGTTTTGGCAAATTTATAGAAATTATAAGTTCAGGTCTTTAGCCAGGAACTTATAAATCATTTGTAATGTTTATAAGCATGATGAATACAGTATTTGTAAGCATGATAAATACAATATTTGTGGTAAATATTTGTGTCAAAGATTTTTACAAGAAAGGTTGATAATTACGAAATACTTTTATTCTGAAAGATTGAGATAAACCATTTTTCAATACAGAAAAACCATTTTTCTGCAAAGTTCCATTTATTTTTAAAGTTCTGTTGCTATGGCAAGTTGCTGAATTTGGGTAAATCGTTTTACTTCTGGAAGGCTGTTTCCTTTTCTGTAAAATGAACAGGTTGACCTAGACCAGTGATTTAACTTTTTGCTTTATTCAAATCAATATGTCATCATTGAAAGATTCTCTGGCCTACTGTGTAAGCAAGGCATTAAGTTTTTTTTTGAACAGTAACCTAAGGTTAGTTAGAATTAAACTTTATAAATTAAGTATTGATTAAAATTTATCCTGTGTATAATTTATGCACATATGCATACACATGTACATTCAGTACAATGCTTGAGTAGGCCCATCATGGGGAAAATCACTTCTATAATGTCATACTCATTTAGTCAGCCTACACTTTTCTCAGCCTTCTTACTTCTTTGTTCTCACACTTTTACTTGGCTTTATGTGGACTTCTACTCCATTCTCTTCTGTGAGGAACCTGCTGTGTTTCCTTTTTTACTTATCCAGCCTTTCCACCTTACCCACTTTGATTTAAGTGTTCTATTGCCAGTACCTTTAACTTTGCCCTTCTATCTTTTTGTTCTTTTGCCCTCCAAAATACAAATCCTGTATCAGTCTTAGTTCCCCGATTTTGGCTTGGGCAAGAGCTGCAAGGGAATCAAAGAATTGCACTATCACTGCTATTAGAAATTCACTGTCTCCAAACTTATAAGTCTGCAGTGCTTCTTGAAATTCATTTCTCTTTTTTCTTTACTTTTTATGATAGTGGCCATTTTTAAACTTCAAGTTGGTGAGATACTATACCACCTACTTCCCTGGTGATCTAGTAGCTGAGACTCCACACTCCCAGTGCAGGGGGCCCAGGTTCCATCCCTGGTCAGGGAACTAGATCCCACATGCCAAAACTAAGAGTTTGCATGCCACAACTAAAGATCTCACATGCTGCAATTGAGACTAGGTACAGCCTAAATAAATGTGTATCCTTTAAAAAAATTAAATCTCATGTTATCTCCATTTAGCACATTAGCTTCCTACTTAATCTCAGTGGACTACCTCATCTCCTACTTCACAGAGAAAGTTGAAATGAATCCTTAATTTTTGCCTGAAAGTGAAAGTGTAGTTGCTCAGTCCTGTCTGACTCTGTGATTTCATGGACTGTAGACCACCAGCTCCTCTGTCCATAGAATTCTCTAGGCAAGAATACTGAAGTGGATTGCCATTCCCTTCACCAGGGGATTTTCCCAATCTAGGGACTGAACCTGGGTCTCATGCATTGCAGGCAGATTCTTTACCATATGAATCACCAGGGAAGCTCAATTTTTGCCTGCCTTTCTACAAGTGTAATTGAATCCAACCCATCTTTCCTGCAATTGCAGTGGAACAATTACCATTCTAAGGCTGATCCCCTATACTCTGCTCTGGGTCCTACATTTTTCCTACCCTATATTAGGCTCTAGCAGTTGTCTAACTTAGATTTCTCTTTACTGATTCTATGTCATGGTAATGTAAATATCCCCAACTTTCATTCTTTAAGAAAGGGGGAAAAGCCCTTCTACCTTCTTTCACATAAGCATCCAAGTTTTTGGTAGCTTTCTCAACTTCTGCTCCACTGATTGAGTTATCAATTAACTGAACATTTATTTCTACTCATTCCATTGATATTGCTACCCAAGATCATCAGTAGCTTTGACACTAAATCTAGTAGATTTTAGTCCTTTCCTTTTTTGAGTATTTGGCATTTATTTACTCTGTTTTTGAAATAATCTCTTCAATGGTATTACACTTATCACAGACTTATTTTTCTCCCATCAGTTTGTTTTTTCTTAGTCTTAGCCTCCTTCCCCTTAAAATTCACTTGTTACACTTACTTTCATAAGCCTAAATTACTTGCATTATCTTCCTAAAACCAGACTCTATCACTTTCCTGTCCAAAACCCTTTAATAGCTTTCCTGTACATATAATGGACTTCCCAGGTGGGGAAGTCTGCTTAAAATTCCTTCTCTGTGTGTTCTCACCTTTGGATGGCTTCAGGTACTTGTTGATTATTCCCAAATCTGTCTTTTTGTCCTAGATCTTTCTTCTAAAATCCAGGTAGCTGTTTTTGTCTGCCTAGTATTTCCTCTTTGATAATGTGTAGACACTTCAGATTAAAAATACCCGATCCTGAAATCTTTCTCCCTTCAAATCTGCTGTTCATCCTATGTGCATCTATTCATTCAGTGTTTGAGCACTTTCTGTATATCACAGTACACTGTGCTAGGTACTGGATATATACAAGGGAAATAAAGTCACTGTCCTAACAATCTAGAGGAGGAAATTCATAATCACAAATAAGATATGAAGGGAGGGAGATATGAACCAGGGAACCTAACTTAAGTTGGGGGTAGGGGAGTCATTGAAGGTATGTATGTTTGCTAGAATGATACTTAAGTTGAGACTTAAAGACAAAAAGGTGAAGTGAAGGATGGGGAAGGGGATGAAAATATCAGAAGAAACATCGAGTATGAGACCCTCAGGAGACCAAGATCTTAATATTTTATAGAACTGAGGAAAGCTACGTAGCTTAAAATGCTGTGAGTGAGGCAGAAAGTATTGTGAGAAGATGATGAGAGAGTATGTGGGAAACAAACCATAGATGGCGTATAGTCCATGTTTGAATTAAATTTTTTTTATTATACATACATGTGTGCCTGCTAAGGCCCCCTCAGTCATGTGTTCAACTCTGTGCAACCCTATGGAGCCCACCAGGCTCTAATGTCCATGGGATTCTCCAGGCAAGAATACTGCAGTGGGTTGCCATGCCCTCCTCTAGATGACCTTCCTGATCCAGGGATCGAACCTGCATCTCTTTTGTCTCCTGCATTGGCAGACGGGTTTTTTACCACTAGCACCACCTGGGAAGTCCATTATATGTACAGGAAAGCTATTAAAGGGTTTTGGACAGGAAAGTGATAGAGTCTGGTTTTAGGAAGATAATGCAACTAATTTAGGCTTATGAAAGTAAGT
>SJYT01071296.1:13385-42513 GCA_006410635.1 Cephalophus harveyi | reverse complement strand
TCTTTTTCTTTACTGTAGTTCTAATCTTAAAAAGTCTTACTAATTGTACATTTTAAACTTTTCTTACATTTGACTTTCATCCAGCTGCAGCTTCACCTCTTAACTATCTTAGCTGTGCTCTAGTTATATTCAACCGCTCATATTTTCATATCCCTATCACACGAATATATGAATCTTCAGAATGCCTCCAGTCTTTGCATGAACTCTCTCTGGAATGCTTTCCCTCTTCTTCTACTCTTTGCTTCTCCAATTTCCATTTTGGCTTGGAAAATTTTTACTCACTTCTATTTCTTTCTCAAGTCTCAGATTTAATGTGTCCTTTGGGATACCTTTGTAGCCTTCATGTTCTTATGACATCCTCAGCTTACTCTTAAAATAGATATGGTCTCTTTATAAACCTATCTACTTCTGGTTCCGTCTTACTTCTAGATTGCAGTCTTTTGAGGTCCCAAACCAAGTCAAGGGAGGTTCACCCACTTGTCTGATTGCTTTCCTTGCTCTGCATTTCCTACCTTAGTTGACTCTGCGCTTCATCCCCTATCCCCCTGCCTCTGAGAGGCTGTCAAAATCACTTCTCAACCACTTCTTCCAGAATTGGCAAATGCAGGACTTATCTCTCTTAATCTCTATATTTATCAGTTTCTGGCCTGGTAATTCTTCAATGTCTGTTTATACCTTAAACAGTTTTTTTTTAATTTTTTTAAAATTTTGTTCTACTGGTCTAGTTGCTTGTCAGAAATACTAGTCTGACTTACCTGCTCTGCTGATTCTTGAGGTGGAAGTCCCTAGAGTATACTTTGCAGTATATAAATATATAATCTGATTTTCCAGATTTTGACATATTAATCTGTTTTTTAAATTATACAAAATAAACAGAAAGTTACCTCTATATAAGAATAATAGAGAATTCAAAATAATCTTCAGTTGTTTAAAAAAAACTTTAAAAATTATTTAGTTAGTTATTTTTGGCTGTGCTGGGTCTTTGTTGCTATGTGCAGGCTTTCTCTAGTTATGGGGAGTTGGGGCTACTCTAGTTGCAGTGTGTGAGCTTCTCATTGTTGTGACTTCTTTTGTTGTGGAGCATGGGTTGTAGGTACTCAGGCTTCAGTAGTTGCGGCTTGAGGGCTCTGGAGCATAGGTTCAGTACTTGTGGCACATAGGCTTAGTTGCTGTGTAGCATGTGGGATCTTCCTGAAGCAGGGATTGAACCAGTGTCCCTTTCATTGTTGTGACTTCTTTTGTTGTGGAGCATGGGTTGTAGGTACTCAGGCTTCAGTAGTTGCGGCTTGAGGGCTCTGGAGCATAGGTTCAGTACTTGTGGCACATAGGCTTAGTTGCTGTGTAGCATGTGGGATCTTCCTGAAGCAGGGATTGAACCAGTGTCCCTGCGTTGCAAGATGGTTTCTTTAACGCTTAACCACTGGGGAAGCCCCTTAAAAAAACTTTTGATTGAAGTAAAACATACATAAAGGTGTGTAAGTTAATGCAAATTAATTTCACAAAGTTAATACAAACAAAGTTAATACAACTGTGTAACCAACACCCAGACCAAGAAACAAAATATTACCAAGATCCAAAAGAAACCCTTCTTGTGTCCACTTCCATTCATTAGCTCCTAAAGATAACCCCTATTCTGACTTCTAACAGCATAGATTAGTTTTATCTGTTGAAACTTTANTCTTTTGAGGTCCCAAACCAAGTCAAGGGAGGTTCACCCACTTGTCTGATTGCTTTCCTTGCTCTGCATTTCCTACCTTAGTTGACTCTGCGCTTCATCCCCTATCCCCCTGCCTCTGAGAGGCTGTCAAAATCACTTCTCAACCACTTCTTCCAGAATTGGCAAATGCAGGACTTATCTCTCTTAATCTCTATATTTATCAGTTTCTGGCCTGGTAATTCTTCAATGTCTGTTTATACCTTAAACAGTTTTTTTTTAATTTTTTTAAAATTTTGTTCTACTGGTCTAGTTGCTTGTCAGAAATACTAGTCTGACTTACCTGCTCTGCTGATTCTTGAGGTGGAAGTCCCTAGAGTATACTTTGCAGTATATAAATATATAATCTGATTTTCCAGATTTTGACATATTAATCTGTTTTTTAAATTATACAAAATAAACAGAAAGTTACCTCTATATAAGAATAATAGAGAATTCAAAATAATCTTCAGTTGTTTAAAAAAAACTTTAAAAATTATTTAGTTAGTTATTTTTGGCTGTGCTGGGTCTTTGTTGCTATGTGCAGGCTTTCTCTAGTTATGGGGAGTTGGGGCTACTCTAGTTGCAGTGTGTGAGCTTCTCATTGTTGTGACTTCTTTTGTTGTGGAGCATGGGTTGTAGGTACTCAGGCTTCAGTAGTTGCGGCTTGGGGGCTCTGGAGCATAGGTTCAGTACTTGTGGCACATAGGCTTAGTTGCTGTGTAGCATGTGGGATCTTCCTGAAGCAGGGATTGAACCAGTGTCCCTGCGTTGCAAGATGGTCTCTTTAACTCTTAACCACTGGGGAAGCCCCTTAAAAAAACTTTTGATTGAAGTAAAACATACATAAAGGTGTGTAAGTTAATGCAAATTAATTTCACAAAGTTAATACAAACAAAGTTAATACAACTGTGTAACCAACACCCAGACCAAGAAACAAAATATTACCAAGATCCAAAAGAAACCCTTCTTGTGTCCACTTCCATTCATTAGCTCCTAAAGATAACCCCTATTCTGACTTCTAACAGCATAGATTAGTTTTATCTGTTGAAACTTTACACAAATAGAATAGTACAGAATGTATTATGTCTGTCTTAATGATGTTATGTGTGTGAGATATATCCATATTGTAATTTAGGATTTATCTTAATAGGTTTATTGTGTGTGGGATGAGATTAGATAAAGAAGGTGGGCCAGCACACTTTAAATCTAGAGAAAAACTCAAAGGCTAAACAAATAAATAACAGAATAAATTATAAAAGGCCTATACCTACATACATTGTGGTGAAATCTGAGAAGACAAAGGATAATGAGAAATTTCTAAAAAGCTTTCATACAGAAAAAAAAATGTTATCTACAAAGAAATAATCAGACCTATCACTGTAATACAATTTTGAAGGCAGTGAAGCAACACTTTCAAAGATAGGAGGGACAATGATTTTCTTTAACTGATTAGAATACTACACCTAGCCAAAGAAGCATTTCAGTGAAAGTGAAAAAAATAACTTTTAGATGAGCAAGGCCTCAAAGTTTACCATTTGGGATATTTCAGGTGGTTTGTGGGCAAATCGCATGGATTGCAGCGTGCCAGGCTTCCTTGTCCTTCACTATCTCCTGGAGTTTGCTCAGACTCATGTCCATTGAGCCTGTGATGCCATCTAACCATCTCATCCTCTATTGCCCCCTTCTCTCGTCCCCAATCTTTCCCAGCATCAGGGTCTTCCCAGTGAGTCAGCTCTTTGCATCAGGTGACTGAAGTATTGCAGCTTCAACTTCAGCATCAGTCCTCCCAGTGAATATTCAGGGTTGGTTTCCTTTAGGATTGACTGGCTTGATCTCCTTGCTGTCCAAGGGACTCTCAAGAGTCTTCTCCAGCACTACAGTTTGAAAGCATCAATTCATTGGCACTCAGCCTTCCTTATGGTCCAAATCTCACATCTATACATCTCTTTTGAAAAAACCATAGCTTTGACTAGACAGACATTTGTCGGCAAGGTAATGTCTCTGCTTTTTAATACACTGTCGAGGTTTGTCATGGGCTTTCCAAGTGGTGCTAGTGGTAAAGGAATCGCCTGCCAATGGAGGAGACATAAGAGATATGGGTTTGATCCTGGGTTGGAAAGATATCCTGGAGAAGAGCATGGCAACCCACATCAGTATTTTTGACTGGAGAATCCCATGGGCAGAGGGGCCTGGAGGGCTACAGTCCACAGGATGGCAGAGTCAGACACGACTGAAGTGACTTAGCAAGTTTGTCTTAGTTTTTCTTCCAAGGAGCAAGTGTCTTTTAATTTTATGGCTTCGGTCACTGTCCACTGGATTTTGGAGTCCCCCCAAAATAAACCTGTCACTGTTTGCATTTTTTCCCCATCTGTTTGACATGAAGTGATGGGACTGGATGCCATGATCTTAGTTGAATGTTGAATTTTAAGGGAGCTTTTTCAGTCTGCGGTTTCACCTTCATCAGGAGGCTCTTTAGGTCCTCTTCACTTTCTGCCATTAGAGTGGTGAAATCTGCATATCTGAAGTTGTTGATATTTCTCCTGGCAGTCTTGATTCCAGCTTGTGAGTCATCCAGCCAGGCACTTTGCATGATGTAGTCTGCATATAAGTTAAATAAACAGGGTGACAATATACAGCTTTGACGTACTCCTTTCCCAGTCTTGAAACAGTCCGTTGTTGCATGTCCTGTTAAAACTGTTGCTTTCTTGACCTGCATACAGATTTTTCAGGAGACAGGTAAGACGGTCTGGTATTCCCATCTCTTGAAGAATTTTCCAGTTTGTTGTAATCCACACAGTCAAAGGCTTTAGCAGAGTTAATGAAGCAGATGTTTTTCTGGAATTCCCTTGTTTTCTCTATGATCCAGCAGATGTTGGCAATTTGATCTCTGGTTCTTCTGCCTTTTCTAAGTCCATCTTGTACATCTGGAAGTTCTAGGTTCACATACTGCTGAAACCTAGCTTGAAGGATTTTGAACATCACTTTGCTAGCATGTGAAATGAGTGCAATTCTGCTGTAGTTTGAACATTCTTTGGCATTTCCTTTCTTTGAGATTGAAATGAAAACTGATCTTTTCCAGTCCTGTGGCCACTGCTGAGTTTTCCAAATTTGCTGGCATATTGAGTGCAGCACTTTTACAGCATCATCTTTGAGGATTTGAAATAGCTCAGCTGGAATTCCGTCACCTCCACTATCTTTGTTTGTAGTAACGGTAAAGCCCACTTGACTTCATGTTCCTGGATGTCTGGCTCTAGGTAAGTAACCACACCATGATGGTTATCCAAGTCATAAAGATCTTTTTTGTATAGTTCTTCTGTGTATTTTTTCCATTTCTTATATATTTTTAAAATTAATTAATTAATTTGGCTGCACCAGGATCTTTAGTTGCAGCATGTGGGATCTAGTTCCTGGACAAGGGATCAAACCTGGTCCTCCTGGATTCGGAGCACAAGTCTTAGCCACTGGAGTACCGGGGAAGTCCCACCACCTCTTCTTAATCGCTTCTGTTTCTCTTAGGTCCTTACCATTTCTGGCCTTTTTCTTACCCATGCTTGCATGAAATGTTCCCTTTATATCTCCAGTCTTTTTGAAGAGATCTCTAGTCTTTCCTGTTCTATTGTTTATTTCTTTCCATTGTTCTTTTAAGAAGACCTTCTTGTCTCTCTTTGCTGATCTCTGGAACTCTGCATTCAGTTGGGTATATCTTTCCCTTTCTCCCTTGCCTTTTGCTTCTCTTCTTTCCTCAGCTATTTGCAAAGCCTCCACAGACAACCACTTTGCCTTCTTACATTTCTTTTTCTTTGAGATGGTTTTGGTCACTGCTTCCTGTACAATGTTGTGAATCTCCATCCAAAGTTCTTCAAGCACTCTGTCTACCAGATCTAATCCCTTGAATCTATTTGTCACTTCCACTCTATAATCATAAGTTATTTGATTTAGGTCATACCTCAATGACCTAGTGGTTTTCCCTACTTTTTTCCATTTAAGCCTGAATTTTACAATAAGGAGCTCATAATCTGAGCCACAGTCAGCTCCAGGTCGTGTTTTTGCTGACTGTATAGAGATTTTCCATCTTTGGCTGCAAAGAACATAATGAGTCTGATTTGGATAATGACCATCAGGTGATGTCCATGTGTAGAGTTGTCTCTTGGTGTTGGAAAAGGGTGTGTGATATGACCAGTGTGTCTCTTGACAAAACTCTGTTAACCTTTGCCCTGCTTCATTTTGTACTCCAAGGCAAAACTTTCCTGTTATTCCAGGTATCTCTTGACTTCATATTTTGCATTCCAATCCTCTATGATGAAAAGGACATCTTTTTTTTTTGGTGTTAGTTCTAGAAGGTGTTGTAGGTCATAGAACTGGTCAACTTCAGCTTCTTTGATATTAGTAGTAAGGGCATAAACTTGGAATACTGTGATGTTGAGTGACTTGCCTTGGAAATGAACTGAGATCATTCTGTCATTTTTGATATTGTACTTGGGTACTGTATTTCAGACTCTTTTTTTGAGTTTGAGGGTTACTCCATTTCTTCCAAGGGATTCTTGCCCACAGTAGTAGATATAATGTTCATCTGAATTAAATTCACCTATTTCTATCCATTTTAGTTCACCAATTCCTAAAATTTCGATGTTCACTCTTGCCATCTCATGCTTGACCATGTCCAATTTACCTTGATTTGTGGACCTAACATTCTATGCAATATTGTTCTTTACAGCATTGACTTTACTTTCCCCACCAGATGCATCCACAGCTGAGCGTTGTTTCTGCTTCGGCCTATCCATTTCATTCTTTCTTGAGCTATTAGTAATTATCCTCTGCCTCTTCCCAGTAGCATATTGGACACCTTCCAACCTAGGGGGCTCGTCTTCCGATGTCGTGTCTTTTTTTGCCTTTTCATACCGTCCATGGGGTTCTCTAGGCAAGAGTACTGGAGTGGGTTGCCATTTGCTTCTCCAGTGAACCATTTTTTGTCAGAACTCTTCGCCCATCTGTTTTGAGTGGCCCTCCACAGCATGGCTTATAGCTTCATTGAGGTACACAAGCCGCTTCACCACAAGGCTGTGCTCCATGAAGGGGAAATGAAGTGGTGGCATAGAGCAAATCAGATGCAGCATATCTTAGTGTATCTTTTCATGGCCCTCAGATTCTTAATGGAATGTGTAGCTGATGGAGATGATGTCCAGGAAGAAAAAAGGTACTCTTTGATCTGGGAAAACCCAAATCTTGCTTTTGCTTATGTCCATTTATACTTGGGACTGAGATTACCAGATACAACTTATGTATGTGCTTCCAATAGGGGAAACAAATACTTATCTCTTTTCATTCTTACATAAAAGACAGCATTACCAAGGATGCATCTTCGTCTGTGAAGAGAAAGCAACTTTTGTTTTTGAGTGATCAGAGGTTTATTTGGAGGAGGGGGCATACCCAAGCTGAATATCTTCCTCCCTCCCCGACCTCTGGTACCTGCCCCCCTCCCCCGGCCCCCGTAGTCCCCATAGGCCCTTGGAAAAGAGGACAGTGACAGGAAGGCTGGTCCCCATCTTGCTGCTCCTGGTTTGGGCTTCTCTCCAGCTGGTGTCCAGAATTCCTGAGCCTCTTGTTTCATAGAAATCTGCTTTTTTTCTTATCGCCCTCATCCCTGATTCTTAACTAGGTGACTTTCATACTGATTTTGGTTTGAACACTATCTTAAATCCATTTCTCCACCTTTCTCCTGGTGGTGGTTTAGTCACTAAGTCATGTCTGACTCTTGTGAGCCAACGGGCTGTAAACCTGGCAGGCTCCTCCGTCTGTGGGATTCTCCAGGCAAGAATACTGGAGTGGGTTGCCATTTCACCTTTCTCCTGTTAAATAGTTACATTAGAAGCTTTATTCCAGGGAAGAGAAAGAGATGGGTCAATGAAATAGGAAAAAGGCCACACAAAATAGTTGCTGCTAAGTCACTTCAGTTGTGTCCGACTCTGTGTGACCCCATAGATGGCAGCCCACCAGGCTCCCCTGTCCCTGGGATTCTCCAGGCAAGGACACTGGAGTGGGTTGCCATTTCCTTCAATGCATGAAAGTGAAAAGTGAAAGTGAAGTCGCTCAGTCGTGTCCGACCCTCAGCGACCCCATGGACTGCAGCCTTCCAGGCTCCTCCATCCATGGGATTTTCCAGGCAGGAGTACTGGAGTGGGGTGCCATTGCCTTCTCCACAAAATAGTTAAGTCTAAGTAATTTTTAATGGGTAAAATAAAACAATTTAATAATCTGGAACTGGACCCTCAGATGACTGCCTCAGGTGCTAGGGTATCTTAGGTGGATGGTGACCAGCAGGGAAGGCCCAGGATACTGAAACTGATGGAGAATTTTATTGGCCATGGTGGTAATATTTAAATGAAAGTTTATTCTTTCAAAATTTAAGGGTAATTGTAAGAAGAATAGAAATAGGTTATGTATTTTCCAAACTTCTCGAGGATAAAATGGAAAAGCAAATGCATCTGAATTCCCTGATAGCTCAGCTGGTAAAGAATCTGCTTGCAATGTAAGAAACCCCAGTTCAATTCCTGGGTTGGGAAGTTCCCCTGGAGAAGGGATAGGCTATCCACTCCAGTATTCATGGGTTTCCCTGGTGGCTCAGATGGTAAAGAATCTGCTTGCAATGCAGGAGACCTGGGTTCAGTCCCTGGGTTGGGAAGACCCCCTGGAGGAGGGCATGGCAACCCACTCCAATATTCTTGCCTGGAAAATCCTCGTGGACAGAGGAGCCTGGCAGGGCTACAGTCCATGGGGTCGCAAAGAATCGGACAGGACTGAGCGGCTAAGCACAGCACAGCAAAGGTAGGAAAGAGAAAACAACAATTAAGAATGACAAATTGGAAACATTATGGGTCAATGAAATAGGAAAAAGGCCACACAAAATAGTTGCTGCTAAGTCACTTCAGTTGTGTCCGACTCTGTGTGACCCCATAGATGGCAGCCCACCAGGCTCCCCTGTCCCTGGGATTCTCCAGGCAAGGACACTGGAGTGGGTTGCCATTTCCTTCAATGCATGAAAGTGGAAAGTGAAAGTGAAGTCGCTCAGTCGTGTCCGACCCTCAGCGACCCCATGGACTGCAGCCTTCCAGGCTCCTCCATCCATGGGATTTTCCAGGCAGGAGTACTGGAGTGGGGTGCCATTGCCTTCTCCACAAAATAGTTAAGTCTAAGTAATTTTTAATGGGTAAAATAAAACAATTTAATAATCTGGAACTGGACCCTCAGATGACTGCCTCAGGTGCTAGGGTATCTTAGGTGGATGGTGACCAGCAGGGAAGGCCCAGGATACTGAAACTGATGGAGAATTTTATTGGCCATGGTGGTAATATTTAAATGAAAGTTGATTCTTTCAAAATTTAAGGGTAATTGTAAGAAGAATAGAAATAGGTTATGTATTTTCCAAACTTCTCGAGGATAAAATGGAAAAGCAAATGCATCTGAATTCCCTGATAGCTCAGCTGGTAAAGAATCTGCTTGCAATGTAAGAAACCCCAGTTCAATTCCTGGGTTGGGAAGTTCCCCTGGAGAAGGGATAGGCTATCCACTCCAGTATTCATGGGTTTCCCTGGTGGCTCAGATGGTAAAGAATCTGCTTGCAATGCAGGAGACCTGGGTTCAGTCCCTGGGTTGGGAAGACCCCCTGGAGGAGGGCATGGCAACCCACTCCAATATTCTTGCCTGGAAAATCCTCGTGGACAGAGGAGCCTGGCAGGGCTACAGTCCATGGGGTCGCAAAGAATCGGACAGGACTGAGCGGCTAAGCACAGCACAGCAAAGGTAGGAAAGAGAAAACAACAATTAAGAATGACAAATTGGAAACATAAGAGGGCAGAAATAAGTTTAAAAATATTATTAATTACAGTAAATGTGTTGACTCCCTGTGTTAGTCCCTTGTCTGGGTAAACTCGTCTGTCCTGGGCAATGGGAAGGGTAGGCAGACCAATCTAAGTAACAGGCTGCACAATTTGTCCTGGTCAGCTCTTACTCGAGGCAGCAGAAGTGTGACCTTTTGCCTTTTTTCTTGTCCATGATTTCTCCTACAGATGGGAATAACTAAAGAACTTAATACGAACACAGTAGCTCCATGATTACTATGCCCTGAGTGGAGTCAATGTGAACAGCAGTAGACACACAGCATTCCTGTGACACAGGTTTGGATTTCTGTTTTTGTGTGAAATCTGAACTGCTGCGTTTGTTTTTGTTTAATATGTTCTCAGAGTGACTCTACTGTACCACCCACCCTGGAACCACTAGGCCCCTTCATCTAGTTTTGCTCATTTTGAAATCATAAAATGGGTTAGACATTACCTTTTCATTATATCTACATATCTCTTTATTTATAATTTATATCTGCATTTTGCTCAAGGATATATGTTTCTGATACACTAAGACATTTAAATTTTATTTTACTCACCAATTCAGAATTTTAACAAATCAAATTCTTCTATTATAATATTCAGGTTTTTAAATTCACCTATATTCCTAGAGATACACTCCCCCCTAAATTGAAAACAAATGATGGATCTCATACAGAAGATGATGGAAAAAAAAATCTCTCTTCTTTGCAACTCGCTGAAATTATAAACATGAAAATGTAGAGAAAAAGTGCCATTTTAAATAAATTATAAAATCCATAAGCTTAAGACAAAACTATACAGTAGCATACCTTACTGAATACTGTAAACAAGGGATTCTGAAACAAAGACTGATTGAACAGAGCTGTCTATTCTCTAAGCAGAATTAAGATCTCATTGAAAGTTTTGACAGGTATATGCATCAATTCTTTGTTTAGAGGTGCTTAGATGGAGCCACAAGAGAAGTAGGAAATATTCGTTTAGAGAACTGCCTACTATAGCACTGTTAGTGTACTTGCTATTTCTATGATCTCACCTAGTAAAGGGGAGATTGCTAGAAGTGAAGTGGAGGAAGGAGGAGAAGTGATTAGTAAATCACAGCACAAGATGCCTTAATGCTGCTGTGATCCTCTGCGAAAAAGGCAGCAAAGGAAATAAATTACATGAAGAATGCTGCAGACACCAAATACATGTGATATTCTCCAGCTTGTTTCCCATTTCCCCACTTATACTTTTCTTCAACATTTACCTAGCCCGTTTCAAAAGCTAGACTGTATGAAGACTTTTTTTTAAAAATTCAAATATATTGGAGGATGTATAGTAAAGAATTTAACTTTACCTTTGTCCTCGGCTGGGCTTCCCTGGTGTCTCAGAGGTTAAAAGCCTTTGCCTGCAAGGCGGGAGACCCAGGTTCAATCCCTGGGTTGGGAAGATCCCCTGGAGAAGGAAATGGCAACCCACTCCAGTATTCCTGCCAGGAAAATCCCATGGACGGAGGAGCCTGGTAGGTTACAGTCCACGGGGTTGCAAAGAATCGGACATGACTGAGCGACTTCACTTTGTCCTCAGCTTAGAAAGATCTCAGTCTTTAGAAAGTTGTGCCTAATAGGAATGTCTTTTCACATGGTGCCCTTGGATCCCATTAGATAGTTAATGTGATTAGGGTGGGGGCTGGCCACACACTGTTACAGTCTACGGGGTTGCAAAGAATCGGACATGACTGAGCGACTTCACTTTGTCCTCAGCTTAGAAAGATCTCAGTCTTTAGAAAGTTGTGCCTAATAGGAATGTCTTTTCACATGGTGCCCTTGGATCCCATTAGATAGTTAATGTGATTAGGGTGGGGGCTGGCCACACACTAGATAATAGTGATTTATGGTAGGAGCTTTGGCTCATATAGTATGCTCACCTCTCAGAGAGGCTGGGGACTGGAGACTGAGATGTGAGCAATCAATTAAACCTATGTTGTAGGACCTTAATAAAAACTATAAACATGGAGGCTTGCGTGAACTTTCCTGGTTGGCAGGCTTCTGTGTATATTGTTACATACTAATGCCAGGAGAGTAATGCTGTCCCTACTCTATGGGGTAAAGGTCAACTGGAAGATCTGTATTTGGAGCCTTCCTGGCATTTGTTCTGTGCACTTTTTCCCTTGACTGATTTTAATCTGTATCCTTTAGCTGTAATGAAAAAGTGAAAAGTGTTAGTCCTTCAGTCCCGTCCGACTCTTTGTGACCCTATGGACTGTAACCTGTCAGGTTCCTCTGTCTGTGGAATTCTCCAGACAAGAATACTGGAGTGGGTAGCCATTCCCTTCTCCAAGGGGATCTTCCTGACCCAGGGATCGAACTCAGGTCTCCTGCACTGCAGGCAGATTCTTTACTGTCTGAACCACCAGGGAAGTCCTTAGCTGTAGTAAATCGCAACATTGAGTATAGTAGCTTTTGGTGAGTTCTGTGAGCCTTCTTCATCAATCATTGGGACTATACGTGGTTTTTGGAGGCCTCTGAACTTGCAAACATGTCAGAAGTGAGGACACTCTTGTATAGGCTCTTTTCCCATGAAGAAACAGGTTTTCTGTAATTTTTTTGTTATTATTATTTTTTTTGAAGAATGATTGCTTTACAGAATTTTGTTGTTTTCTGTCAAACCTCAACATGAATCAGCCATAGGTATTCATATATCCCCTCCCTTTTGAACCTCCCTCCCTTCTCCCTCCCCATCCCACCCCTCTAGGGTGATACAGAACCCCTGATTGAGTTTCTTGAGCCATACAACAAATTCCTGTTGGCTATCTATTTTGCACATGGTAATGTAAGCTTCCAGATTACTCTTTCCATACATCTCACCCTCTGCTCCCCTCTCCCCATGTCCATAAGTCTATTCTCTATGTTTGTTTCTCCATTATTGCCCTGTAAATAAGTTCTTAAGTACCATTCTTCTAGGTTCCGTATATATGTGTTCAGTTCAGTTCAGTCCAGTCCAGTCGCTCAGTCGTGTCCGATTCTTTGTGACCCCATGAATCGCATCACGCCAGGCCTCCCTGTCCATCACCAACTCCCAGAGTTCACTCAGACTCACGTCCATTGAGTAGGTGATGCCATCCAGCCATCTCATCCTCTGTCGTCTCATTCTCCTCCTGCCCCCAGTCCCTCCCAGGATCAGAGTCTTTTCCAATGAGTCAACTCTTTGCATGAGGTGGCCAAAGTATTAGAGTGTCAGCTTTAGCATCAGTCCTTCCAATAATATTTATCTTTCTCTTTCTGACTCAGTTCATTCTATAATGTGTTTTAGGTTCATCCACCTTATCAGGACTGTCTCAGATGCATTCCTTTTTATGGCTGAGCAATATTCCATTGTGTATATGTACCACAGCTTCTTTATCCATTCATCTGTTGATGGACATCTAGGTTGCTTCCATGTTCTAGCTATTATAAATAGTGCTGCAATGAACATTGGGATACATGTGCCTTTTTCAATTTTGGTTTCCTCAGGGTATATGCCTAGGAGTGGGATTCCTGGGTCATATGGTGGTTTTATTCCTAGTTTTTAAAGGAATCTCCATACTGTCTTCCATAGTGGCTGTATCAATTTACATTCCCACCAACAGTGTAAGAGCATTCCCTTTTCTCCACACCCTCTCCAGCATTTATTTTTTGTAGACTTTTTGATGATGGCCATTCTGACTGGTGTGAGGTGATATCTCATTGTAGTTTTGATTTGCGTTTCTCTAATAATGAGCGATGCTGAGCATCTTTTCATGTGTTTGTTAGCCACCTGTATGTCTTCTTTGGAAAAATGTCTGTTTAGGTCTTTTCCCCACTTTTTGATTGGGTTGTTTGTTTTTCTGATATTGACTTATATGAGCTGCTTGTATATTTTGAAAATTAATCCTTTGTCAGTTGTTTCATTTGCTATTATTTTCTCCAATTCTGAGGGCTGTCTTTTCACCTTCCTTCTAGTTTCCTTTGCTATGCAAAAGCTTTTAAGTTTAATCAGATCCCACTTTTGTTTTTATTTCCATTGCTCTAGGAGGTGGGTCATAGAGGATCTTATTTTGATTTATGTCATTGAGTGCTCTGCCTGTGTTTTCCTAAATTTAGGTCTTTAATCCATTTTGAGTTTATCTTTGTGTATGGTGTTAAGAAGTGTTCTAATTTCATTCTTTTACATGTAGCTGTCCAGTTTTCCCAGCACCATTTATTGAAGAGGCTGTCCTTGCCCTATTGTATATTCTTGCCTCCTTTGTCAAAAATAAGGTACCCATAGGTGTGTGGGTTTATTTCTGAGCTTTCTGTCTTGTTTCATTGGTCTATATTTCTATTTTTGTGCCAGTACCATACTGTCTTGATGACCGTAGCTTTGTAGTATAATCTGGAGTCAGGAAGATTGATTCCTCCAGCTCCATTCTTCTTTCTCAAGACTTCTTTGGCTGTTAGGGGTCTTTTGTGTTTCCATATGAATTGTGAAATTTTTTGTTCTAGTTCTGTGAAAAATGCAATTGGTAATTTGGTAGGGATTGCATTGAATCTGTAGATTGCATTTGCTATTATAGTCATTTTCACAATATTGATTGTTCCTACCCAGGAACATGGAATATCTCTCCAATCTGTTTACATAATCTGATTTCTTTCATTAGTGTCTTAGAATTTTCTGTGTACAGTTCTTTTGTCTCCTTAGGTGAATTTATTCCTAGATATTCTTTTTGTTGCAATGGTGAATGGGATTGATTCCTTAATTTCTCTTTCTGATTTTTCATTGTTAATATATAGAAATGCAAGTGATTTCTGAGTATTGGTTTTGTATCCTGCAACTTTGCTAAATTCACTGATTAGCTCTAATAATTTTCTGATACTATCTTTAGGGTTTTCTATGTAGAGTATCATGTCATCTGCAAACAGTGAGAGCTTTACTTCTTTTCTGATCTGGATTCTTTTTATTTATTTTTCTTATCTGAGTGCTGTAGCTAGCACTTCCAAACTATGTTTAATAATAGTGGTGAAAGTGGACACCCTTGTCTTGTTCCTGATCTTATGGGGAATACTTTCAGTTTTTCACCATTGAGAATAATATTTGCTGTAGGCTTATCATATATGGCCTTTACTATATTGGGGTAGGTTTTTTCTATGCCCATTTCTTGAAGAGTTGTAATCATAAAAGAGTGCTGAATTTTGTCAAAGGCCTTCTCTGCATCTATTGAGATTATCATTTGACTTTTGTTAATGATGGTATTTGTTAATATGGTATATCACATTGATTTGCAAATATTGAAGAATCCTTGCATGTCTGGAATAAACCCAACTTGATCATGAGCTTTTTGATGTGTTGCTGAATTCTGTTTGCTAAAAGTTTGTTGAGGATTTTTGCATCTATGTTTATCAGTGATATTGGCCTGTAGTTTTCTTTTTTGTGTTGTCTTTGTCTGGTTTTTGTATCAGGGTGGTGTTGGCCTCACAGAATGAGTTTGGAAGTGTTCCTTCCTCTGCAATTTTTTGAAAGTTTTAGAAGGATAGGTATTACCTCTTCTCTAAATGTTTGATAGAATTCTCCTTTGAAGCCATCTGGTCCTGGACTTTTGTTTTTTGAGAGATTTTTGATCACAGCTTCAATTTCAGTGCTTGTAATTGGGTTGTTCATAATTGCTTTTTCTTCCCGGTTCAGTTTTGGAAGATTGAACTTTTCTAAGAATCTGTCCATTTCTTCCAGGCTATCCATTTTATTGCCATATAGTTGTTCATAATAGTCTCTTATAATCCTTTGTATTTCTGCATTGTCTGTTGTAACCTCTTCTTTTTCATTTCTAACTTTGGTGAGTTGATTCTTCTTTATTTTTTCTCTATGAGTCTGGATAAAGGTTTGTCAATTTTGTTTATCTTCTCGAAGAACCAGCTTTTAGTTTTATTAATCTGTACTATTGTTTGTTTCATTTATTTCTGCTCAGATCTTTATGATTTCTTTCCTTCTACTAATTTTGGGGTTTTCTTGTTCTTCTTTGTCCAGTTGTTTTAGGTGTAAAGTTAGGTTGTCTATTCAATGTTTTTCTTGTTTCTTGAGGTAGGATTGTATTGCTATAAACTTCCCTCTTAGAACTGCTTTTGCTGCATCCCATAGGTTTTGAGTTGTCGGTTTTCACTGTCATTTGTTTCTAGAAATTTTTTGATTTCCCTTTTGATTTCTTCAATAACCTGTTGGTTATTTAGAAATGTATTGTTTAATCTCCATGTGTTTGTGTTTCTTACAGTTTTTTTCTTGTAATTAATATCTAGTCTTATGGCATTGTGGTTGGAGAAGACGCTTGATATGATATCAATTTTCTTAAATTGACTGAGATTTGATTTGTAACCCAAGATGTGGTCTGTCCTGGAGAATGTTCCATGTGCACCTGAGAAGTTGTATTCTTCTGCATTTGGATGGAATGTCCTGAAGATATCAGTGAGATCCATCTTATCTAATGTATCATTTAAGACTTATGTTTCCTTACAAATTTTCTGTTTTGATGATCTGTCCATTGGTGTGAATGGGATGTTAAAGTCTTCTACTATTATTGTGTTACTGTCAACTTCTCCTTTTATGTCTGTTAGTGTTTGTCTTATATATTGAGGTGTTCCTATATGCTGAGTGCATAGATATTTACAATTGTTATGTCTTCCTCTTGGATTGATCCTTGATCATTATGTAGTGCCCTTCCTTATCTCATCATCTTCTTTAAGGTCTATTTTGTCTGATATAAAGATTGCTACTCCAGCTTTCTTTTGCTTCCCATTTGAATGGAATGTATTTTTCCATATTCTCACTTCCAGTCTATATGTATCTTTAGGTCTGAAGTGGGTTTCTTGTAGACAGCATATATATGGGTCTTGCTTTTGAATCCATTCAGTCAGTCTGTGTCTTTTGGTTGGAGCATTTAATCCATTTACATTTTAAGTAATTATTGATATATATGTTCCTATTGCCATTTTCTTAATTGTTTGGGGTTGTTTGGAAATCTTTTTTCTTCTCTTGTATTTCTTGACTATATAAGTCCCTTTAACATTTGTTGTAAAGCTGGTTTGGTGGTACTGAATTCTCTTATCATTTGCTTGTCTGAAAAGCTTTTTATTTCTCCATCAATTTTGAATGAGATCCTTGCTAGGTACAGTAATCTTGGTTGTAGATTTTTCCCTTTCGGTACTTTAAATATATCCTGCCATTCCCTTCTAGCCTGCAGAGTTTCTGCTGAAAGATCAGCTGTTAAGCGTATGGGATTTCCCGTGTATGTTACTTGTTCCTTCTCCCTTGCTTCTTTTAGTTATCTTTCTTTGTGTATAGTCTTTGTTAGTTTGATTAGTATATTTTTTGGTGTGTTTCTCCTTGGGTTTATCCTGTATGGGACTCTTTGTGCCTCTTGAACTTGATTGATTATTTCCTTTTCCATGTTGGGGAAATTTTCAACTATAATCTCTTCAAAAATTTTCTTATACCCTTTCTTTTTCTCTTCTTCTTCTGGGACCCCTATAATTCAAATGTTGGTGCATTTGATATTGTCCCAGAGGTCTCTGAGACTATCCTCAGTTCTTTTCATTCCTTTTACTTTATTCTGCTGTTCATAAGTTATTTCCACTATTTTATCTTCTAGCTCACTGATTCATTCTTCTGCTTCAGATATTCTGTTATTGATTCCTTCTAGAGTATTCTTAGTTTCAGTAATTGTGTTGTTTGTCTCTGTATGTTTATTCTTTAATTCTTCTAGGTCTTGTTAATTGATTGTTGTACTTTTTCCCATTTTGTTTTCAAGATTTTTGCTCATCTTTAATATAATTATTCTGAATTTTTTTTCAGGTAATTTGCCTATTTTCTCTTCATTTATTTGGACTTCTTTGTTTCTAGTTGGTTTCTTCATTTGTGTAGTATTTCTCTGCCTTTTCATTAATTTTTTTTAAAACTTACTGTGTTTGAGGTCTCCTTTTCCCAGGCTTCAAGGTTGAAATCTTTCTTCCTTTTGGTTTCTGCCCTGCTAAGTTTAGTCCACTGGTTTGTATAAACTTCATATAGGGTGAGATTTGTGCTGAGTTTTTGTTAGTTTGTTTTTCCTCTGATGGGCAAGGCTGAGTGAGGTGGTAATCCTGTCTGTTGATTATTGGGTTTGTATTTTTGTTTTGTTTGTTGTTTAGATGTTTAGTTGTCCTGTGCAGGGTGCTACTGGTGGTTGGGTGATGCTGGGTCTTGTATTCAAGTGATTTCCTTAGTGTGAGTTCTCACTATTTGATACTCCCTAGAGTGAGTTCTCTGGTAGTCTAGGGTCTTGGAGTCAGTGCTCCCACTCCAAAGGCTCAGGGCTTGATCTCTGGTTAGGAACAAAGATTCCACAAGTGATTTGTTATGGCATTAAGAGAGATTAAAACAAATATCCAAAAATGAGAAACCAAAGATGAACCCCAGGAAAATGGCAGTTACAAAATCAGGCAAAGAATAATTAAAATAATGGAATATACACATATACATATACACCCATGAGCAAAGTCAAAACAGTCCAACAAAAATAAAGTACAGTAAATTGACCTGGTGAACAAAGGAAATAAAACATTATATTTACCAGTTAAGAACAAAACTAACTAAAGCACAAACTGGAAAAAAAGAAACTAAAGCAAGGTGCCAATTGGAGAAAAAAACAATGAAAATGAAACTAACAAATATGTTAAGAGGAAAGGAAAGAAATGAAAGAAAGAATAGATATGCAAAGTTAAATAGAGATAGATAAAGAAGATTTACATATATTAAAGATTAACGGCAAGGAGAAAAGAACAGTAGGAAAAGCAAACAAAGGCATAGATGTAGAAAAAGGTTTAAAATAGGTTTAAAAAATTAAAAAGAGAGAAAAGAGGAAAAAAGGACAGCTCCACAGAACTGCAAAAGTCCAACATAGAGGCAGAGGTTCATAACAATAAAAAATGACACTGAGAAAAAAAGAGCTCAAAAGCTTAATTAGTGCCACTTAAATAGTGCCAGTAAAATTGACAACTACAACAGAGGCGGTGAAAAAAAAAATCCAAAAAAATCTACAGAACAAGTCAAAACATAAGAAATTTTTTTTGACTCACTGTTGTCAAGAGTCCTTTCCCTCACTAGGAGTCACAGTCAACCTCACCTCCCTAGGATGCCCTCCAACACTCTGGACCTGTTGCGGGGGCAGCTCAAATTCTAATCTGGTCCTCCTCCTGTGTGTTCTTGCCTCAAGTGTCCACAGCTGTCAGAACTAGTGCGTTTTCTTTTGTGGGAGCTCTCAATGATAAAAAAAGAAACTAAAGCAAGGTGCCAATTGGAGAAAAAAACAATGAAAATGAAACTAACAAATATGTTAAGAGGAAAGGAAAGAAATGAAAGAAAGAATAGATATGCAAAGTTAAATAGAGATAGATAAAGAAGATTTACATATATTAAAGATTAACGGCAAGGAGAAAAGAACAGTAGGAAAAGCAAACAAAGGCATAGATGTAGAAAAAGGTTTAAAATAGGTTTAAAAAATTAAAAAGAGAGAAAAGAGGAAAAAAGGACAGCTCCACAGAACTGCAAAAGTCCAACATAGAGGCAGAGGTTCATAACAATAAAAAATGACACTGAGAAAAAAAGAGCTCAAAAGCTTAATTAGTGCCACTTAAATAGTGCCAGTAAAATTGACAGCTACAACAGAGGCGGTGAAAAAAAAAATCCAAAAAAATCTACAGAACAAGTCAAAACATAAGAAATTTTTTTTGACTCACTGTTGTCAGAGTCCTTTCCCTCACTAGGAGTCACAGTCCACCTCACCTCCCTAGGATGCCCTCCAACACTCTGGACCTGTTGCGGGGGCAGCTCAAATTCTAATCTGGTCCTCCTCCTGTGTGTTCTTGCCTCAAGTGTCCACAGCTGTCAGAACTAGTGCGTTTTCTTTTGTGGGAGCTCTCAATGACCTTTTATATAGTGCATAGACACAGAGTCTGTCTAGTTGAGTGTGTGGATTTAATCTGCAGCTTGTACAGCTGGTGGGAAGGTTTTGGGTCTTCTTCCTTAACAACACTGCCCCTGGGTTTCAACTGTGGTTTCATTTCCACCTCTGCATGTGGGTCGTCCACTGAGGTTTGCTCCTGAGGCTGCCCTGGAGGACTTGGGTTTACCCCTGAAGAGGGCCAGGTGTGGAGATGGTGCAGCTGCTTGGGTCGCAGGAGTTCTGGCAGTACCAGGTACCCAGGGGAGTTGACGGCTAGGGCAGCAGGAAATACAGTGCTCTAGAAGGGTATGGCAACCAATATGCTCCAGTATTCTTGACTGGAGAACCCACCTCCTTGACAGAAAAACCTGGCAGGCCATAGTCTACAGGGTCACAAAGAGTCACACTACTGAAGTGACCCTGCACACATAGATGCAAGACTATTTTTTGCCTGTGGCAGCTCTGCCCCAGTGAGAGTTGAGTGTGAAGGGGCACTACTGCTTGGCTTGTAGGGACTCTGGTGGTGCCAGGTGTGCAGGGACACAGCCTGTCTCCCCTGCAGGAGTTATGGCCCTATCAGAGTCTTTTTTTGAGTCTCTGGTAGCAGGCAGTCAGAAGGTCTCTTTGGCCAGTCTTTCTCCATAGTTCCACCCATTCAGGCACTTAGAGGGCTCCCTTGCCTGGGGTCCTTCTCTGTTGTTCGCCTCAGCCACATAGAGGGGCCCTCCCTGGCTGGCGTCCTACTCTGGAGATCGGTGCATCAGGCACTTAAAGGGGCACCCTGGGTGGGGTCCTACTCTGTGGATCAGTGTGTCAGGCGTTTGATGGGCCAGCCTCTCTACTGTTCAGCTGCTGATGCTGGCGTGTGGGGGTAGAGAGGCTATGGTGATGGCTCCACCCTCTTTGCGTGACTCAGCAGTACCGCCTTGCTTCCGTGGCTGCCTGGCTTTCCTCCACAGCCATATCCCACCACAGTCTTCTCCTTCCCATCCCCTCAGTCCGTCTCTCTGCAGTCAACAGCAGCCCACTCCCTGGGATTGCTCCACAGTCCCTAAATTCCAGCTCCCACCCGCTGCACTTTCCAGGGGACCTGCGTCCCTGTCTGGGGCATGTATGGCTGCGGCAAGGACTGTATGATTCTCATTCCATTTAAGCTGCCACAGATCAGCTGTTTCACTCTCAGCCTTAAATATTTCTCCTCTGACTCAGACAATTGCCCGGATGTGGGGATTGGACCCCTCCACCCCCAGCCCCACTTCAGTTCCCCCACTGGCCGAGGGCAGATCCAGTCCTACTAACAACTCCTGTTTTTCCCCCTAGTTCCTTCATCCTACTGAGTTTTGCCTGGTTCTATATATCCTTTTCCTCTGGTCTCCTGTCCTCTCTCAGCTGGTGTTCTGCATGCACTTCTGTGTCTGAAGGTGTATTCCTGATGTATCCATGGAGAGAGATGTACTCCACGTCCACCTACTCCTCTGCCATCTTGTTCTCCCTCTGTAATTTTTTTGAGAGTATGTAGAACAATTGTCCAAACTCTTGAGCCTGTTAGCTGCAACTACCCAGCCCATGTGCCCTAGAGCTCATGCTCCACAAAAAGCAAGAGAGGCCACCACAATGAGAAGCCCTCACCCCACAACTAGAGAGTAAATCTTCCTTGCCACGATTAGAGAAAGCCTGCATGCAGCAACGAAGACCTAGGGCAGCCTAAAATAAATATAAATAAACATTACACAGTTAAAAATTAGAATGTAAAATAGTGAAAAGATGAAAACCATATGAGAAGCAACAAAAAAACAGCTACTGCTGAAAATATTGATGTATGAATGTGAGAGTTGGACTGTGAAGAAGGCTGAGTGCCGAAGAATTGATGCTTTTGAACTGTGGTGTTGAAGACTCTTGAGAGTCCCTTGGACTGCAAGGAGATCCAACCAGTCCATCCTAAAGGAGATCACTCCTGGGTGTTCATTGAAGGACTGCTGTCGAAGCTGAAAGGTGACGGGCTCTTTGTGATGACAGCCTTCAACACACTGTGTTGGACCACAGTGCTCTGGCCTGGTTGCCCTGGATGCCTGATGTATAGGTGGGTCTTTCCAGGAGAAAGGATGAATGGGAAATAAATTTTTTGAGACTGTGAATTGGAAGGACTGAAGCTGAAGCTGAAACTCCAATACTTCGGCCACCTGATGTGAAGAACTGACTCATTGGAAAAGACCCTGATGCTGGGAAAGATTGAAGGCACGAGGAGAAAGGGATGACAGAGGATGAGTGGTTGGATGGCATCACCTACTCAATGTACATGGTTTGGATAGACTCTGGGAGCTGGTTATGGATAGGGAGGCTGGTGTGCTGTGGTTCATGAGGTCGCAAAGAGTCGGACACGACTGAGTGACTGCACTGAATTGAATACCTCTATGGTTCATCCATTTTTTTTGTATGTATCAATGGTTCACTTTAATTGTCAAGTAGATTTTCATTTCATGGATATAACACAGTTTATGCCTTAATCTATTGATGGATATTTGGATTATTTTCAGTTTTGTCAATTATGAAAGAACTGCTGTAAACCTCTGTGCAGGTTTTTGTGCAAACATATTTTAATTTCTGTAGACAGAAATTAAACAGCTCACTGCCTGTTTTTGTAAATAGAGTGTGATTGAAACACAGCCATGCTCATTCATTTACAAATTGTCTGGTGACTTTCATGCTGTAATGACAAAATTGAGTGGTTGCAAGAGAGACTTTGTCCTATAAAGCCTATAGTATTTCCTACCTTACCTTTATAGAAATAGTTTGCCAACTTCTGCTCTAGAAGAGTTTGCTGGTGTTTGTTTAACATTATAAGAAGTTTCTCAACTGTTTTTCAGACTGGCTGTATCATTTGTGTCCCCACCAGTAATGTATGAATGTTCTGATTGCTCTGTATCTTTGACAGTACTTGTTATTAAAAGTTTTTTTCTTTGCCATTTTAATAGATGTTTATATACTCTTTGAAAGGAAAATTGGCACACTGAGTACCTTTTGATTTGTCATCTTAACTCTTGTATTTGGGGTTAAAGAAAAAGCTACCTTAATTTATAAGCGCTAATATACAAAATGTTTTCAAAGTGAACTCATACTCTAACTTGAATAAAAGCATGAGATAACTCCCACAAGTCAATGATAATATCATTTTTAATCAGTTTCCAGGGGATGAAAGCAAAACAGTTGCTTTCACACAACAAAATATCTCTATAGCTTAATAATTATTTATGCATCTGACATTTGGCCTACATTGTGGACTAGCTGTTTGAAGTTAGAGACTTTTAATTTTCTCATTCATTAGAAAAATAAGTTTGAAATGTGTATTAAGTGCTTCGTGTGACAGATTAAGGACAGCATTAGATTCTTTGACACTCCCCATTGAGAGACATAGTCTGTGCCATTTCCTGTTGAATATGGGCAGATTCTGTGACTATTCTGGTGATTAGAATATGGCAGAAGTGATACTATGCTAGCTAGCTTCTTGGCACAGGTCTTAAGAGATTTCAGTTTCCACTTCCTATTTTTGGAACATGCTAGGATGCCTCAGTAAAAGGATGCCATGTAAAAAGTCCAGCCATTTGGATGTTACCCTGGTGGAGAGGCTATGTGTAGGGTGTTTTGTGCTGTGCTAAGTCATGTCTGACTCTGCAACCCCATGGACTGTAGCTCGCCAGGCTCCTCTGTCCATGCAGTTATCCCAGCAAGAATACTGGAGCGGGTTACCATTTCCTTCTCCAGGGGATCTTCCCAACCCAGGGATCGAACCCAGGTCTCCCACATTGCAGGTGGATGTTTCACTGTCTGAGCCACCAGGGAAGCCGTATGTGTAAACACATGGGTTTAAAAACAAAGCTGTGCCCAGCCTTCTAGTCATTTCTGTCAGGCTATCAAACATGTTTGGGACATCATCTTGGGCACTCTAGACCATTCCATCTGCTTGCTGAGAGACCCAGTGACCTCAATTAATGACATGTGGAACATAAAAATAACCCTGCTGAGTTCTGCCCATATTCCTGACCAAAAAAATTGTGGGTTGTAATAACTGATCATTTAGGGTAGTTTGCTTTTCAGTAATGATAACCAGAGCACTTAACAGTACTGGGAGAAGAGAGTGTTGATGCTGTTAGAGAGATTTTGGAGGAAGAACAGAATAATCTTATAGAGATTAAGCTTTTTTTGCATGCTGTGTAATGATGTAAAATCTTTTCCTCATCTTTACTCACAAACTTCTAGGAAATTGTTATTATTCACTAACACATTAGAGTAAATAGAGTTGGTTTCCTGAAGGAAAAAAAATTCTCACAATGCCAAATATCTATATATCTGCCTGTCTATTAATATCTAATCTTATATGTACATATATAGCTATATATGTGTTATATATACATATATATGTGTGCATGCATGCTAAGTCGCTTCAGTCATGTCCAACTCTTTGCAACCCTATGAACTTTTGCCCGCCAGACTCTTCTGTCCATAGAATTCTTCAGCCAAGAATACTGGAGTGGGTTGCCATACCCTGCTCCAGGGGATCTTCCCGACACAGGGATCAAACCCATGTTTCCTGCATTGCAGGCAGATTGTTTACTGCTGAGCCACTGGGAAAGCCCCACATGATTATGTGGACATATCTTTAAGTAAACTATTTTAGGTTTATGAAATATTTGTAAAAATAATGCAGAGAGTTTCCATATACTCTTACCCAATTTCCCTCATGTTAACACCTTATATAGGGCTTCCTAGTTGGCTCAGTGATGAAGAATCCGCCTGCAATGCAAGAGATGCAGGTTTGATCCCTGGGTCAAGAAGTTCCCCTGGAGAAGGAAATGGCAACTCACTCCAGGATTCTAGCCTGGGAAATCCCATGGACAGAGGAGCCTGTTGGACTATAGTCCAGGGGTTTGCAAGAGTTGGTCACAACATAACGACTAAAGCATAACAGCAAACATGTTATATAACCATGAGACACTTGTCAAAAATAACAGATGAAAATTGGTACATTACTATTAACTGAACTCTAAACTTTTTTGAATCTTGATAGTTTTTTTTTTTTTTTTTAATGATGTTTTGCCAGCCTAGGATCCAATCTAGGGTACCACTTTGCATTTAGATGTATCTGTGTTAGAGTATTTAGAATAAACCTCAGGTCCAGCCTTGGATAGTGAAGACAATTTGAATTTAAGATCTCCTTTTCTCCCTCTCTCTTTTTCTCTATTCTCCCCCCACCCCCACTCCTTTTTTGGTTCCCTCTCATTTTCTCTACCTTTCTTTCATGCAGTCACATACATACGCACGAGCATACAAATGATAAGAACTTCCCGTTTCTGTTTGTGGGATCCATAGAGCACTGAGATTCCAATCACAATTGCTACAGCTGAGGCAGTGGAGTGTGCAAGATGCAGAAAAGGAATGTGGGATGAATCATAGTTGTTTCACGAAGGAGATGGTAGGTATACTGAAGGATGAGGACTTATAAAGCACAGACGCAAGGGGTAGAGGGAAAGTGTTGTAGAGAAGATAGGAGTTGGAGAATGGGCATGATTACATGGGACACATTCTGAAGGCTCAACCACTGAGGTCTTGCTCATATTGTGTGATATATAATTGCCTTCTATGCTTAGCATTCACCATCATCTACTTTGCTTCTGAAATGTAATTCCATTTTCCTTTCTTCTGTGAGAGGATCGGGAAAGGTGGGAGTTGGGGTTGTTGAGGGAAATAGTTGTGAGTGGGTAGGAAGTAGGGTAGAAAATGTCTAACATATTTGATTTTTAACTCAAGGTAGAAAGAACAGAAATCAGAGTTCTGATCACTGAGTCTCAATTGTCTTTTTCTCAAGTAAATACTGCTTTGCATGGATTCTCTTTTTGCCTTCCCCAGTTCTGAGTTCTTCTGCCACACATCAGAAGAATCTGAATTTTAGAAAATTTATGAGGCGTTTTAGAATGTTGAGGAGGAGAAAGCCGAAGATCTTTTGGGGTATGTATATGTGATGACTGGAGACAGTTGGTGGGGAGGAAGCTCTGCCTTTAGGCAGAGTTCATATTTTGGTATTTATTTTAAAATAAAAAGCCAATTTATTAATTTACAGTGAGAAATATGGCTGTCAAAGTGATTGAATATTGGCTTCTTTTGGCCACCGCACTTACAGGCAAGTTATAAAAAGAAGTTTTTTGTTAACCATGTAAATAAAAATCAAGGGACATAATTATGTAATTGGAATGCTTGCTGGCATCACGTTGAGATAATCTGATATAATTGCTTCCATGAAAGGGTTCACTAAGACCAGGAAGTTTGAGTCCCTGGATTAGGGTACTGCTAAGTGACATGGTACTGCTTTTTCTATTCTTCCATATCAACTAACCATTTCTCTAGATCAATAGGTATGGATATGACTCATTCTTTTCTTCTTTTCTTTTAATGTTAAAAATCACGTAATGCAAAATTTACCACATTAACCATTTTAAGTGTATGGTTCAGTTGTTTAGTTGCTAAGTTGTGTTGGACTCTTTTGTGACCTCAGGCTCCTCTGTCCCTGGGATTTCCTAGGCAAGAATACTGGAGTGGGTTTCTGTTTCCTTATCCTCGGGATCTTCTTTATCCAAAGATCAAACCCACGTCTCCTACAATGCAGGTGAGTTCTTTACTACTGAGTCACCTGGGAAGCCCATAGTTCAGTAGTGTTGACTTATTCTTTTTAAAAACTACTGTTACATAGCGTGAGTAAACCACAATATAGTCAGTCATTCTCCTTTTGATAGACATGCAAGTCCTCCCTCTCTCCCTTCCTGCCTTTTTCCTTTCTTCTAATTTGTTACTTCTGAGGAAGTTGAAAGAAACATCTTTGTATATGTGTTTTAGATACTGGTGCTTTTATTTCTAAAGGATACATTTCTCCAACACAGAATATCTGGTGGAGAGGATATGTATTTTTAATCTTAGTAGATATTATCTGATTAGTTTCCAAAAGAGGTTGCAGCAATTCATAGTTGAATCAGCAATGCATGAGAGTGCACCTTACTCTGTACCTTCCTCAATAATGGATTGCATTGCTTTAAAATTTTTTTCTTTCTCCCCCCACCACACATTTTCATGGGTGAACACTTTGAAAGTGTAAAGCAATCTTTACACTTTTACACTAAGTAAAGCAATCTTTTTTTTTTTTTTTTTCCTTTTCCAGTGTTTCATCCTCGGTGCCTGGATGGGGTCACTTCTTTTAAAAGTTACTGAAGAACTCTTAATCTTCTTTCTTATAAGAAAACTGATCTTCCTTTTTCATCCGTATCTTTGTAGTCGACTATTGCAGGTAACATATCTTTACATCTTAGATTCAGAAAACACTTAATTATTTTGTGTTTCAATGTGTCCAGATTGGCTTTTTCTAATATTCACTGGCTAGGAGGCGGTCCTAAGATGGCGGAGGAATAGGATAGGGAGAACACTTTCTCCCCCACAAATTCATCAAAAAACATTTAAATGCTGAGTAAATTCCACAAAACTTCTGAATGCCAGCAGAGGACATCAGGCACCCAGAAAAGCAGCCCATTGTCTTCAAAAGGAGGTAGGAAAAAATATAAAAGACAAAAAGAGAGACAAAAGAGGTAGGGACGGAGCTCTGTCCAGGGAAGGGAGTCTTAAAAAGAGAGGTTTCCAAACACTAGGAAACACTCTCACTGCCGAGTCTGTGGTAAGCCTTGAAACCACAGAGGGCAACATAACTGGGAGGAAAAATAAATAAATAATTAAACCCCACAGATTAGAGCCCAATGGTAACTCCCCCAGCGGAGAAGCAGCGCAGACACCTGCACCCGCCACTAGCGAGCGGGGGCTGGGGAGGGAGGTGCAGGCTGCATTGCTTAGAGTGAGGACCGGGCCTGAATGCCCCAAGGGCAATCTGAGGGAACTAACCTGGGCTGGCAAACCTGATTGTGGGTAGGTACCACGTGAAAAGCCCTAACCTAAGACACTGCCAGGCCCGCTCACAGAACAAAGGACTGAACAGAGCTAGCCTGCTACAGACCATCCCCCTCTGGTGACAGGCAGCCAGAGCCGGAAGGGGGCAATTGCAGCCCAAGAGAGGCATTATCTACCAAACTGCAAGCAGGCTTCTTTGCTAACTAAGACTTCTTGGGGTTCTGGATGGTCAACATCCACCTGAGAAGGTGCGCTGGTTGTACACCCAGAAAACCGAGCAGCAGGGATGGGGGAGGTGGTAAGTCGCAGTGATTGCTTGCCAAACACCTCATCACCTGAGCTGCTTGGACCTGGGAAGGGCACAAAACGCAGGCCCAGCGGAGTCTGTGCCTCTGAGGACTACCCAGGTTCATGAACCTGAGTGGCTTAGACCTGGGAGGAGCATGCAGCCCAGGGCTGGCCTCGGACGGTTCCTGGTGGAGCAACCTAGAGCCTGAGCAGTGTGGGCAGGGAGGGCACATGTGCCGTGAGCAGGGTGGAGGTGGAGAGGCAGGCCCAGTGTGGCTGAGATACTGTGAGCACACACCAGGGTTATTTGTTTGCAGGGTCCCTCCCTCCCCACAACATGACTGAACAAGTGAGCCTAAAAAAGTGTCCACCACCGCCCCCTTGTGTCAGGGTGGAAATCAGACACTGAAGAGACCAGCAAACAGAAGAAGCTAAAACAGAGGGAACTGACAGGTGCAATAGACTAAAACCCTGTAGTTAGTACCAACTACATAGGAAGGGGTCTATAGATCTTGAGAAATATAAGCCAGACCAAGGAACTATCCAAAAATGAACTGACCCCACACTGCCCACAACAACACCAGAGAAAGTCCTAGATATATTTTTACTATCATTCTTTTTTTTTAATTAAAAAAATTTTAAGTCCTCTATTATTCCTTTAATTTTCATTTTTATAACTTACTATTACTTTGCAAAAAAAAGAGACCCAATTTTTTAAAGCAAACTTCACACATATATATATTTTAATAAGTTTTGTGACTTTTCTTTCTTTTCTTTAATATTATATTTTTGAAAATCCAACCTCTACTCCTAGATTTTTAATCTTTGCTTTTTGATATTTGTTATCACTTTTGTACCTTTAAGAACCCAATCTTCAGTACTCATTTTTACTTGGGAGCTAGATTACTGGCTTGACTGCTCTCTCCCCCTTTGGACTCTCCTTTTTCTCCACCAGGTTGCCTCTATCTCCTCCCTCCCACTTCTCTTCTCTACCCCACTCTGTGAATCTCTTTGTGTGTTCCAGATGGTGGAGAACACTTAGGGAACTGATTACTGGCTGGATCTGTCTCTCTCCTTTTGATTCCCCCCTTTATCCTCCTGGCCACCTCTGTCTCCTTCCTCCCTCTTCTCTTCTCCGTATAACTCCGTGAACATCTCTGAGCGGTCCAGACTGTGGAGCACACATAAGGAAGTGATTACTGGCTAGCTTGCCCTCTCCTCTTTTGAGTCCACCTCATCTCATTCGGGTCACCTCTAACTCCCTCCTCCCCCTTCTCTTCTCCATGTAACTCTGTGAACCTCTCTGGGTGTCCCTCACTGTGGAGAAACTTTTCATCTTTAACCAAGATGTTTTATCAACGGTGTTGTATAGATGGAGAAGTCTTGAGGCTA
>SJYT01071284.1:0-56254 GCA_006410635.1 Cephalophus harveyi | reverse complement strand
ACTTTTGAACTGTGGTGTTGAAGAAGACTTTTGAACTGTGGTGTTGAAGAAGACTTTTGAACTGTGGTGTTGAAGAAGACTTTTGAACTGTGGTGTTGAAGAAGACTTTTGAACTGTGGTGTTGAAGAAGACTTTTGAACTGTGGTGTTGAAGAAGACTTTTGAACTGTGGTGTTGAAGAAGACTCTTGAGAGTCCCTTGGACTGCAAGGAGATCCAACCAATCTACTCTGAAGGAGATCAGCCCTAGGATTTCTTTGGAAGGAATGATGCTAAAGCTGAAACTCCAGTCCTTTGGCCACCTCATGCGAAGAGTTAACTTATTGGAAAAGACTCTGATGCTGGGAGGGATTGGGGGCAGGAGGAGAAGGGGACAACCGAGGATGAGATGGCTGGATGGCATCACTGACTCGATGGACGTGAGTCTGAGTAAACTCCGGGAGCTGGTGATGGACAGGGAGGCCTGGTGTGCTGCGATTCATGGGGTCACAAAGAGTCAGACACGACTGAGTGACTGAACTGAACTGAAAGCAAATTACAAATATGTGATTGTCCCCTTGAACTATCAATGATAAGAGGAAGTGGAACGTTTATCTTCTTCAGGTTGTAACACTGAAAAATCTCTCTCTTATCCTATCCCTATGGAAAATTAAGATCACTAAACCTCATGGGACATTTAGCCCATTGAGAACAGATGCACATAGACAGTTATGAGCTAATTCTTCAAATATTAAATAATTTAATAATAATTTAAAAGTCCTTTAATTCAGACATAGAACACAGATGATTTTGAGCTGAGAAAAATTTAAAATTAACTTATGAGCAAATAATTTTAGCTTCTCTGGGTTTAAGTCTTGATTAGCTTAAAAATCAAGACACCTTCATAAAGGGAGATACCTGTAGAAGCTGGGAGGAGAGAAGATAGAATGAAGACTGATTGAAAAAAGTGGATGGAAACAGTGAACCTTTCAGTGGCATTTTCCCCAAACACCTAAGAAAGTAAATATCTTGTAAGTGCAAAGTACCCACCCTTCCAAAGGAATTTAAAACAAAATATAAATTTATCTAAAATGAATATTTAAATATCTTCACAAAAACTTAGCATGCAACTTTTACATAAAAAGAGGTTACAAGTCACTATTCCATTCTAACAATAGGTGAAAAGCTGAATAGATTGAAAAACCAAAAACTCTCTTTTGGTCCATAATAAGAAAGAAGACACAGGACAAGCCACTGCCCCCAAAGACTGGAGAGAGTGACGGGTATACACAGAGAGTCATAGCTTACAAAAATATCCCATCAGTGGAAGCCATTCTAAGAGCCAACTTTAGAGTGGGAAAACATGACTGTAATTGACAAATTGCTGGAGCTCTGACACCTCTTGAGTCGTCTCAGTGCAGAGAACACTGGGAGCCAAAAACTCCAGGAGGATGTAGTCCTGGTAGTGGGGGTGTAGGGACCATATAACATTGTGAGATTTATCTGCAGGATCTCAAATATGTCATCATAGAAAATATAGGATAAAAATCCCCTGGGGCCCTTGCCAAGGTAGGGGAAAGAAACCATTTTGAAATATGACAGAGCAATCTGTTCTTATCAACAAAACCTTCTCTCAGAGGGAATTAGTAAACCAGAGTAATCTGCTAGGGTAATTTTAGAGTCTAACTGACCTGGACAAGGAAAATACCTAACTAGAGCCCATTCGAGCCATCTTGTCCCACCTAAGGGAGAGAAGAAAACTGATAAACATGTGAAGTTCAAAGTCCAGAAGTATAGACTAACTAAAACTTAAAAGTTAACATTAGAGAACACTCACACAGACCCCCACAACCCCAACACACCCTAATACCATATTAGTAATTACTAAAAAACCTATTTATAGTAGTTCTGCTTACACAGCACATCATGTCAAGCTACTAAGAAAAATGATAAGAAATACCCCAAAGCAAAAGACACCATTTGAAAGCAAAAAGCCAGTATCAGAATCAGACATGATAGAGGTGTTGGAATTATCAGACTGGAAATTTAAAGTGAAATTGAACGTTGCTCAGTCGTGTCCAACTATTTGGGATCCCATGGACTACACAGTCCATGGAATTCTCCAGGCCAGAATACTGCAGTGGGTAGCCTTTCCCTTCTCCAGGGGATCTTCCCAACCCAGGGATCGAACTCAGGTCTCCCGCATTGCAGGTAGATTCTTTAGCTGCTGGGCCACAAGGGAAGTCCAAGAGTACTGGAGTGGATAGCCTATCCCTTCTCCAGCAGACATTCCCAAACAAGGAATCGAACCAGGGTCTCCTGCATTTCAGGAGGATTCTTTACCAACCAAGTTATGAGGGAAATTTAAAACAACTATAATTAAAATGCTAAAAGCTCTAAGAACAAATTACACAGCATGTAAGAACACATCTAAAATGTATGCAGAGATGGAAATTCAAAGAAATAACCAAGAAGAAATGCTATAGTCTAAAAAATAAAAATAAACCCAAAACCCTGTAGCTAAAATGAAGATGGACCTGTTAGTAGATTGGCCACGGATAAGGAAAGACTCTGAGTTAGAGAGACTGAAGAAACCAAAGCAGAGCATTCAATGACTGTGGGACAAATCTGAAAGGCATAAGACATGCATAACAAGAATATAAAGGATAGAAAGAGGAGAAATATTTGAAAAAATAATGACTGAGAATTTCCACATCAATGTCAACTATGAAACCAAGAAGACTGCAGACTAGGCTTGATAAATCATGTACTAACATGTTACTTTCAAATTATTGAGAATCAAAAATAAAAACTTGAAAAAAGCTGGAGAGCCTATAGCGAAACAAAAATAAAAATTACTTCTGACTTCTCAGAAATCATGTTACCAAGAAGTAAAGGGAAATATTTAAAGTGTTAAGAGGACAAAACCAGTAGTCTAGAAAAAAAACTAGCAATAAGGCAAGAAAAGGAAATAACAAGTATACACATTGAGAAGAGAGACATAAAACTTTGTTTACAGATGACATTACTTTCTATGTGGAAAATCTGAAGGAACTGACACACACAAAAAAACTCCTGAAATTAACATTTATAACAAGCTTGCAGAATATAAGGTTAATGCACAAAATTTCAAAATAGCTAAATAATATAAACTACAAACATGGATGGGAAGACAGGATTTTGTTTGGATGTCAATTTTCACTAAATTGGCTTATATATGTAGTCTCAGTCATCCTAACAATAGACTTTATAAAGTGATATTGACAAAGTGATTCAAAAATTTTTATGAAAATACAGAGGACTTAGAATAGAATAGCAACGGGGAAGGCAATGGCACCCCACCCCAGTACTCTTGCCTGGAAAATCCCATGGACGGAGGAGCCTGGTGGGCTGCAGTCCATGGGGTCGCTGAGAGTCGGACACGACTGAGCGACTTCACTTTCACTTTTCACTTTCATGCATTGGAGAAGGAAATGGCAACCCACTCCAGGATTCTTGCCTGGAGAATCCCAGGGATGGGGGAGCCCAGTGGGCTGCCGTCTGTGGGGTCGCACAGAGTCGGACACGACTGAAGCGACTTAGCAGCAGCAGCAGCAGCAGAATAGCAAACCTAATTCTTAAAAAAAGACCAAAATTAAAGAACTTATACAACCTGATGTCAAGATTTACTACAAGCCTACAATAATCAAGACAGTGTGGCATTAACATAAAAACAGACAAACTGGTCAATGGAACAAAAGGCTAAGCAAAGAAATAGATTCACAGTTACATGATTAAAATTCAATTAAAGCATTAAAATAATTCAATGGAGAAGCAATAAACTTTACAATAAATGATGTTGGAACTAGATACTCAAAAAAAGAGAAATGAACCTCAACCTCTGCCTAGAATGATATACAAACATTGCTTCAAATGAATAATAAAACTAAACCTAACAACAAGCTAAAAATACACATTTCTATAGGACAGGATAATAATTTTCTGATCTGGGGATAGGTAAATTTTCATAGGGAAGACACAGAAATGGATAGACATAAAAGAAAAAATATAAATTAGACTTAAACTTTCTGCTTATAAGAAGATTACATTAAAATTAATGGGCAATACACATACTTGCAGAAAGTCTAAATGTATGTATATGTATGCTGCTGCTGCTGCTGGTAAGTCACTTTAGTTGTGTCCGACTCTGTGTGACCCAATAGACGGCAGCCCACCAGGCTCCTCTGTCCCTGGGATTCTCCAGGCAAGAACACTGGAGTGGGTGGCCATTTCCTTCTCCAATGCATGCATGCGTGCTAAGTCGCTTTGATCGTGTCTGACCCTCTGCAACCTATGGACAGCAGCCCACCAGGCTGCTCTGTCCACAGGATCCTCTAGGTGAGAATACTGGAGTGGGTTGCCATTTCCTTCTGCAGTATATATATGCATATATATATATATAAATGTATGTATGCATATATATGGGGAGTATGTATCTAATTTATATCTTGACTATATCAAAGACTCCTATAACTCAATACTAAAAAGTTTTAGCAATATAATGGAGGAGGGAGGCAAAAATTTTGAAGATATATGCAAATTTCAATGCCAACAAGCATATGAAAAAAATTTTTGATATCATTACATGTTAAGAGAACACAAATTAAACTCATAGTGTAATATCACTGCTCACCTGCTAGAATGGCTAAAATTAGCAAGCCTGACAAGACAAAATGTTGTATGTGAAACAGTAAGAACTCTCATACATACATTTCTTATGGGAATATAAAATACCACAATCACTTTTGAAAAAGGTTTAGCAGTTTCTTATATAATTCCAAGCATATACCTATCCTGTAACCATGTATTTATTTATGCAATAGAAATGAGGGCATATTTTGTCCAAGAGGCTTGTACAGAATATTCATAGAAGATTTATTATTAAAAATTTCAAACTGGAAACAACTTAAAAGTTCATGAAGTATACAATGATTTTTTAAAATTGTGGTTTATTATTACAACAGAGTATTATTAATAACTGAAAAAGAACAAACCACAGATGTATGCCACAGTGTAGGTTAGCCTCAAAGATATTATACTAATCTAATGAAGACAGACAGAAAAATCTATCTGTATGATTGTTTATATAAAGTTTTAGAGAAGGGAAAATTTATAATAATAAAAAAGGTTGCCTCTGGCAGGGGAGGCAGGGAAGGAAATGAGAATTGATTGAAAGGGGGCACAAAGAAACTTTCTAGAATGATGGAAATATTTTATATCTTGACTAGAGTGGTGTTTATATATGTACATATGCAAGCGTGCTGCCTCTTCAGTCATGTCCAACTTTGCGACCCCATGGATCAGAGCCTGCCAGGCTCCTCTGTCCATGGGACTCGCCAGGCAAGAATATTGGAGTGGGTGGCCATGCCCTTCTCCAGGAATCTTCTCAAACCAGGGATTGAACCCACATCTCTTACATCTCCTGCATTGGTAAGCTGGTTCTTTACCAATAGTAACACCTGGGCTATATATATATATGTGTGTGTGTGTGTGTGTGCATATATATATATATATATATATATATATATACACACATATGTAAGATGTTAATACATACACATAATCTGTAAATTTTAAATTTATGGAAATTATGTCAAATAAATTTCTTTTTAACACATATAATATTTTAAAATTACTTTTTATACATACAATGCATATTTCATGTAGAATAGCAGCAGTAAAAATGACTACTGACTTCTCACTAGAAGACTTTATGGTATTAAAGATGAACAAAACTGGCTATCTTGAATTCCATATTCAGTAAAAATATCCCTCAAGATTCATTTTCAGAGACAAAAATCAGAGAATTTGTTTCCAGCTGACCTACACTATTAAAAACTTTCCAAAATGCTAACTGAAATTATTCAGGCTGAAAAGAAGCTACCAGATGGAACTCTGGATGAACAGGAAGAAATAAAGAACACAGAATAGATACATATCTGGGTAAATACAAAAATACTTTTTAAAAAGTGTCTTATTTTCACATGCAGTCTTAAATTTAAAATACTGTTTGTCTCTTGTTACCAGTGGGGGATTGATTCTAGGACTGACCTCAGTTTCCCAAATCCACAGATGAAGTCCCACAGATCTCCCTCCTTCCTGTATATGATGTTCCACATCTGTGGATTCAGCAAGCTGTGGATCATGTGGTACTGTAGTATTTACCGAAGAAAATCCTCTGGTAAGCAGACCTGTGCAAGTCAACCTGTGTTGTTCAAAGGTCAACTGTACTATTAACCATGTGAAATAATTGTATATTATAATGTACTCTGTGTTTGTGTGCTCAGTTTTGTCCAACTCTTTGCAACACTATGGACTATAGCCCACCGGGTTCCTCTGTCCATGGGATTTTCCAGGCAAGAATACTGGAGTGGGTTGCCATTTCCTTCTTCAGGTCGTCTTCCAGGCCCAGGGATTGAACCCATGTCTCCTGCATTCCAGGCAGATTCTTGACCCCTGAGCCACCTGAGAAGCCTGATGCATACTGTATGCGGAAGCTAAGTGTAAGACAATTTAGAGCATAAATGCTAGGAAAAGGCAAGATGTAATTATATTAAGATTACAGAAAGTAATATTATGTAATATTATTTGAAGATAAACTGTAAATACTTAAAGAAATTTATTGTAACCTCTGGAGCAACAGCTTTGAAAAATACAAAATTATATAGCTAAAAAATCAATTCAGAGGATGAAAAAGAATGCTCATGCCCATCCCCACAAAAAGGTAGAAGAGAAAGACTAAAGGAACAAAGAATAAATAAGATAAATGGAAAGCTCAAATCATGTCTATAATTACATTAAATGATAATGAACTAAACACTTCAATTAAAAGGCAAAGATTAAAAAAACTGAATTTAAAAAAGACCCAACCATATGCTGTTCACAAGAAACACACTTTAAATATAGAGCACAGATTGTTGACAATAATAAGATAAAAAAGATATATCATGCAACATTAAATGTAAGAAAGCTGGCATGGCTATATTAATATCAAGTAGACTTTAAAATATAAAGTATTATTGGAGATAGAGGGATATTTTATAATGAAAAAAATCAGTCAGGAAGACAGTAATCCCAAATATGTATTCATCTATTAAGAAAGAAAGAGACAGAATCCTTGGATGTTAATGTGACTTGAGGCAATGTTGAAAATTTCTGTAGCTGTATATCAGTAATGTAGTACTTCAGTCTCAAATTGAAAAGCAAAGTCTTAGGATAGCAAAGTGAAGAGATAGTAGAAATCTATGCATCTACCCACTTGCTTATTCTATTCAACTATTTGTCCTATCTCACTGGGTCTTACTCTAAACTTCCAATTTTAAGCAAATTACTATCTTTAGTCTGAAGCATCCTACTCAAAACAGTGAAAAATAAATATACAATTTATAAGTTAAATTAATAAAATAAACATAATCTTGCAAATAAGCAGATCCTAAGGAATTTGGAACTGTCTGAGTCATCTGCTGCAGCAAACCTAATACTGAGGAAATATTGAACTTTTTCTAGGACCCTCATTGGAAGAATATAAAATTTATGGTCTTCAAAGATGATATTTTCAATTTTTCCTTTGGAATATTTTTATTGTAGATAAACCAGTCTCAGAGATATCTTGAGTAAAACAGAGATACTTTATAGAAACCGAGTTTATTTTTTTTTTTCACTATGAAATATTTCAGAGAAGGAAATGGCAACCCACTCCAGTGTTCTTGCTTGGAGAATCCCAGGGACGGGGAAGCCTGGTGGGGTATGGGGTCGCACAGAGTCGGACACGACTGAAGCAACTTAGCAGCAGCAGTATGAAATATTTATTATGATTTTCTAAATAAAATCAGTGCATGGTATCACTTAAAAGCAATATCTTATTACATCTAAAATTAACAATTATTGCAACACTGAAGTAATTATTTATTAAATAAACTACCATATTAATGCATCTTTTATTCAAATTCCCAAATTGCCACATTATTGTTTCTTTACCCTTGTTGCCTTAGTTCAGGCTGCTACAACAAAGTACAATATACTGAATGACTTCTTAAAAAAACAGAAATTTATTTTTAATGGTTCTGGAGGCTGGAAAGTCCAAGTTCAAGACACTTGCAGATTTGGTGTCTGGTGAGGGTCAGAACCCGCTTCATGGTTCATAAATGGCCGGCTGTCTTCTTGCTGTATCCTCACATGCCAGGAGGAGTGATAGGGATGTCTGGAAAAACCTCAGTTTATTCTTTAAATGACTACACTGATACCCTCGCCTCTAAGTACACCTCTCTTATCGCATCCAGTTGCAAAAAACTCCTTCTTCATGTGCCTTCTTCTCTTTTATTCTTCCTTGTATCTGTTGCTCTGTGTTGTAATTTTTTTTTCTTTCTTCATTTATTAACTCAACCAATGATATGCTTCTTGAAGATAAGTTTCATGCTTTACACATATTCATCATGTCCTGTTTAGTCCCTGCTTGAGTGAATGTTGAAATACATTGCTGTGCTTAGTCACTCAGTCATGTCTGATCCTTTGCAACCCCATGGACTGTAACCCACTAGTCTCCTCTGTCCATGGAATTCTCCAAGAAGAATACTGGACTGGGTTGCCATGCCCTCTTCCAGGGGATCTTCCCAACCCAGGGATCGAACCTAGGTCTCCCACATTGCAGGCTTGAATCAAATCAGATGAAATCTAATCAAATTTGTGACAATATTGATTTTTTTCAAAGCAACTATTAGGGTGTATGCATACAGTTAAGTTTGTCAAATTCAAAGCAATAGAGACTCTCTTTAGCTCCTTTAAATACAGTGAGTTTATTTTATTTTATTTTTTTATTTTTTTAGTTTATTTTAGACTTATGAATTAGTATATGACAAAAGTTCTCAGGTGAACCTGGAATAGTTATTGCTCAGAAACTCTAGGTATGGAGTTACCTACTGACATCAGTAGGAGCAGGAGTTCATAACCTTTACTTTATGGATCTACTGTTAATATGTACATATAATATGGATCATATGTTAATATGAATTTAAGTTGGAGACATTAAAAAAATTAAAGCACTAACATGATTGAAAATGCTCAGGTATTCACCATTCAGATTTAACAACTAATAATATTGTCATATTTGTTTCAGTCTCATTTTTTTGCTAGCAAAACATTACAGACAAAACAACACATTTTCAAGCATTCTCAACCCCATTTTTCTTCCTCTTCTCCATTAGCTAATCATTAATGTGGATTTAAAGTGTACCATTCTATATGTTTTTACTTATTTACATATAAATGCATATATTCATAATCTATGTATATTTTCTGCATTTTAGCTTTTTGCGGAGATTACGTTATATTAATTACTGATGTATTTGAACTTGTTTTTTACCACCTTAGTTGTTTTATCTCTGTGTGTGTTAGTCACTCAGTCATGTTCTACCCCTTGTGACCCTATGGACTGTAGCCCACTAGGCTTTTCTGTCCATGGAATTCTCCAGGAAAGAATACTGAAGTAGGTTGCCATTTCCTTCTCCAGAGGATCTTCCTGAGCCAGGAATCAAACCCAGGTCTCCTGCATTGCAGACAGATTCTTTATGGTCTGAGCCACAAGGGAAGACTTCACTTGCGTAGGGGCTTCCCTGCTGACTTAGACAGTAAGCAATCTGCTTGCAATGTGGGAGGTCTGGGTTCAAGCCCTGGGCCTGGAAGATCACCTGAAGAAGGGAATGGCTGTCAACTCCAGTATTTTTGCCTGCAGAATTCCATGAGCAGAGGAGCCTGGCAGGCTACAGTCTGACTATGTGTTTTCTCTAGATCATGCATTCTTCTCCCTCCCTCCTGCCTCCTACTGAACTGATAGAATTGTCTTTTTATCTGGACTAGCAATATTTATCAATATACTATTTTAAAGTTAAATACTTGTATCATTTTAGTGACATATACTACATTTTAATGTACCTAAAATATTGTTTAATGTGTCTTTTTTCTAAATAAAGAAAAGATGTGTCCACTTTAACAAACTTTATTATTCTTCTCCAGTCTTTTACATTGCTTACTATTTTAATTCCACCTCATTTTTTACACATGCAAAAATTGTTATTTAAAAATTTACATTTAATACTGTGCTTCTATATTAATATATTTATTTAATTCTTTATTCATATTTGTCGCTTGCATATTACTGCTTATTTCTGGGTTTACTTTTTTCCGATTAAGTATACTTCCATTTACAAATTCCATGGACAATGTTTTCACTTAGCTTTTTTTTTGGTAGTGTCTTTATTTCATCCAGAAACTTGAATTATTGTTTAGCTGGATGACAGTTCACTTTTTCCTTCAGTGCTTTGATAATATTATTCCAAAAGTCAGCTAGCTTCAACTTTTGGTGATAAGAAGTTCACTGGCAGTCATATTGTTCACTTCTAAGTCATATCCAATTGCAACTCGTGGACTGCAGCATGCCAGTCTTCCCTGTCCACTACCTCCGGGAGTTTGCTCAGAGTCATGTCCATTGAGTTGGTGATGCTATCTATTATCTCATCTACTGTCGCTTTCTTCTTTTGCCCTCAATCTTTCCCAACATCAGGGTCTTTTCCCATGAGAGGCTCTTTGCATTAAGTGGCTGAAGTATTGGAGTTTCAACTTCAGTATCAGTCCTTCCAATGAATATTCAGGATTGATTTCCTTTAGGATTGACTGGTCATAAGTACTCATGTTTATATCATTATCTTGTTCTTTTTTCTTTTTATAGGTTTTCTGAGCACTTAAAACCCATAAATATGCTTATTTTAAAATTTATTTCTACTTTTTCTTTTCTGTAATTCCAGATATATATTTTTTCCTATGTGTGAGTCTTGTCTGCTTTCTACTTTCATGTATGTAACAACATTTTCAGTGGTAAACTTCCTAGGGAGTCTTGTGCAAATTCCAAGCACTGGACATTCCCCTATGGGACAGTTTTGTAGTCGCCTCTCTTAGGCCTCATGGGAAGGCTGGTCAACTTTTATATCAGTTCTAGCTGGAGTTCTTCCAAATAGTCCATAAATATGCTTATTTTAAAATTTATTTCTACTTTTTCTTTTCTGTAATTCCAGATATATATTTTTTCCTATGTGTGAGTCTTGTCTGCTTTCTACTTTCATGTATGTAACAACATTTTCAGTGGTAAACTTCCTAGGGAGTCTTGTGCAAATTCCAAGCACTGGACATTCCCCTATGGGACAGTTTTGTAGTCGCCTCTCTTAGGCCTCATGGGAAGGCTGGTCAACTTTTATATCAGTTCTAGCTGGAGTTCTTCCAAATAGCTCAGGTGGTATATAATTGGGTTGCACACAAGTATAGGACTAAGATCTCAATGTCTTGTGGGTCATAGGTCTTTCGGCCTATGAACTCAAAAGCCATTGCTCAGTGAGAAATGATTTCAGAGATTTTAAGATGCTACACATATACAAAGAGGCAACTATTTTGCTTCCAGTTTATACTAAGAGCTCAGATACAGTCTTCACTGTATGTGAGGATTGAAGTCTTGATCATTTTATTTTTTACTTGTTTTTATTGTATCATAATTGCTTTACCATATTGTGCTGGTTTCTGCCATACATCAACATGAATCAGTCACAGACATACACATGTCCCCTCCCTCTTGAACCTCCCTCCCATCTCTCACCCCATCCCACCCCTCCAGGCTGTCACAGAGCACCAGGTTGAGCTCCCTGTGTCATACTGCAAATTCCCACTGGCTATCTGTTTTACATAGGGTAGTATTCTCTCAATTCTATTCTCATTCTATTCTCTCAATTCATCCCAATTTCTCCCTCCCACACTGTGTCCACAAGTCTATTCGCTATGTCTGTGTATCCATTTTTGCCCTTCAAATAGGTTAATCAGTGCCATCTTTCTAGATTCCATCAGTTCAGTTCAGTTCAGTTCAGTCGCTCAATCATGTCCGACTCTTTGAGACCCCATGAATCGCAGCACGCCAGGCTTCCCTGTTCATTACCATCTCTCGGAGTTCACTCAGACTCACATCCATCGAGTCCATGATGCCATCCAGCCATCTCATCCTCGGTCGTCCCCTTCTCCTCCTGCCCCCAATCCCTCCCAGCATCAGAGTCTTTTCCAATGAGTCAACTCTTCACATGAGGTGGCCAAAGTACTGGAGTTTCAGCTTTAGCATCATTCCTTCCAAAGAAATCCCAGGGTTGATCTCCTTCAGAATGGACTGGTTGGATCTCCTTGCAGTTTGTCTTTCTCTTTCTTACTCCAGTCTGTACAATAGACTCTAGGTTCATCCACCTCATTCAGTTCAGTTCAGTCGCTTAGTCGTGTCCAACTCTTTGTGACCCCATGAATCGCAGCACGCCAGGCCTCCCTGTCCATCACCAACTCCCGGAGTTCACTCAGACTCATGTCCATCTAATCAGTGATGCCATCCAGCCATATCATCCTCTGTCGTCCCCTTCTTCTCCTGCTTCCAATCCCTCCCAGCATCAGAGTCTTTTCCAATGAGTCAACTCTTTGCATGAGGTGGCCAGAGTACTGAAGTTTCAGCTTCAGCATCATTCCTTCCAAAGAACACCCAGGACTGATCTCCTTTAGAATGGACTGGTTGAATCTCCTTGCAGTCCAAGGGACTCTCAAGAGTCTTCTCCAGCACCACGGTTCAAAAGCATCAATTCCTTGGTGCTCAGCTTTCTTCACAGTCCAACTCTCACATCCATACATGACCACTGGAAAAACCATAGCCTTGACTAGATGGACCTTTGTTGGCAAACTAATGTCTCTGCTTTTCAGTATGCTATCTAGGTTGGTCATAACTTTTCTTCAAAGGAGTAAGCGTCTTTTAATTTCATAGCTGCAATCACCATCTGCAGTGATTAATGTGTGCTTTCTTAAAGCTAACATTCCATTGTATATTTGTGCCATAGTTTCCATATCCATTCATCTGTCGATGGACATCTAGGTTGCTTCTATGTCTTAGCTATAGTAAAAAAATGTTGCAATGAACACTGGAGTACATGTGTCTCTTTCAATTATAGTATTCTCTGGATATATGCCCATTAGTGGGATTGCCAGGTCATATGGTAGTTCTACTCTTAGTTTTTTAAGGAATCTCCATACTGTTCTCTATAGTGATTACATCAATTTACATTCCCACTAACAGTGCAAAAGTGTTCCCTCTCCTCCACATCCTCTCCAGCATTTATTGTTTGTAAATTTTTTAATGACAAACATTCTGACTGGTGTGAGATGATACCTCATTGTAGTGTTGATTTGCATTTCTCTAATAATGAGTGATGTTTGGCATATTTTCATTTTGGCATGTTGCATTAAAAATTCAAGTCACTAAGGCACATAACCTTATTCTCCCAGAGGCAACATGGTTCAACTCTGCTAATAGCTATGGCTTTGGGATTATTATTAACGCCATTATTAGTTTTTATTTCTAGCATCTAGATATATTCCTTTCTTGCTTTACAGCCTGCTTTTAATTATTTAAAATGCATTAGCCAGCATTACTATGTGTTCAAAGTAAGAGCAAGAGCTTCTGCTCTATTAAATCTGTCCTTTAACCCAGCAGTCTGGCTCCTCTATTCCCTTAGCCTGCTTCTTTTAGTTTATGCTGGACCACATCATATGCTAGCAAACAGTTTATGGATTCAATGCTTTGGGGCCAGTCTGTGTTACTGAGCTGACTCAAAGAACAACCCAAATCAGCTTCTTTTAGTAGAGGTGCTAGGTTGAGACTTGGAAAAGAAATAGGCCTGGTAGATACTATTATTAGCATATTTTGTATAGTCTTTAATGTAAAGAAATGAGTCTCACATAATAGATGGGTTTAGTCACTCAGTCATATGTGACTCTTTGCAACCCTATGTACTGTAGCCCACCAGGCTCCTCTGTCCATGGGGATTCTCCAGGCAAGAATACTGGAGTGGCTTGCCATTCCCACCTCCAGGGGATCTTCCCTACCCAGAGATCAAACCCAGGTCTCCCACATTGCAGGTGGATTCTTTACCATCTGAGCCACCAGGGAAGCCCCAAATAATAGATATGCAACAGATACGATAGATATGAGTGAGTATGCAATAGATATGATAGAGTAAGTACATCAATGAATGAATGGTCTATGTTTTCATATAGGCTCTGTGGTCTTTTAATTTCAGCAAGAACTTCTCTGTTCCTCAACTTTAAAGTAGTGAAAATAAAATTGACTTTGCCTAATTCATGGGTTATACAAGAGCAGAATCATAAGGAGGCAGATTATGTGGAAATACATTGAAACTGTGAAATGCTATATAAATGTGATTTATTGCTACTGCTATTGTCATAACATAACAGAAAGTTGCATTTGGATTCATAAGGCCATTTATGTAGTCTTATTATGGTCTGTGATCTGTAATGACAAAATAATAAAGCTTATTAATCATCAAGCCATTCTTGATTGTATTTCATTAAAATAATATGTCATTGGTGTCAAAAATAAAGAAACAACCATAAGAATCACATTGATTGGAATGTGGGGAGACAGCCTGCTTTGTGAAGAAAACGTAGTCTTTGGAACCGGATTTCTTTGGTTTTCAAATACTAGTTCTGCCATTCGATGGTTGTTGGATCTTGAGTAAGTTACTTTTTCTGAATCTTGGTTATATAACTTTTGTAATGGGGATAATTGTACAAGATTCTTATTGTCGTAGAAATGGCACAATGTAGGTCAGTGAGGGTAGGTAGACCCCACTGCCCTTCATCTCCTCTCTCCAGCAAGTACCCTGCTGTTCACCAATACAATCCTTAGGGCAAATTTTAAAGTTAGAGAGAATGAAAAGGTCTATATTGTTGGAAGAAGATGCTTTATTTTTTTAAAGGAAAACACTGTTCATAAGCATGACTAAAAGTACATAGCTGTGACTTTTTGGGGTACAGTTTTATCAGTGTAAGCCATCATAAACGTGTTTCAAGAGAAAGTCACTATCTTCCGGTAATTAAGATTTATGGCCAATCACTATGGTCTATTTCATGCAATTAATGTAGTTTTCTGAATAACTTTGGAGGCACGTATGTAGCCTAGGATTTTCCAGATGGGGGAATGTGCAACACAACACTGTAGTGTGTTATGGACATGACATTGACTATGATTCTGTTACGCTCCCGAGGAAAAACACTATGTTTTTTTAGATTTTCTCTCCTTTATTTCTTCAAAAGATAATTTTTTTCACAAAAATAGTTAACATGATATGTCTTTGATCTGTTCTTTAAAATTGGAAAGTAACTATAAAATGTATTTGGAGAAGTTCTCTCTGTGCCTTTTATGTGTAATATTTCTCTGCTTTGTTTTGGGTTGTTGCTGAATTAACAATAACTGATTAGTCAATTGTTTTATAGCTCTGAATAAAAAAACTGAAACTCCTGAATAAAATATGTTAAAAACTGTTCCTAAGCGTAAGCAGGTTGATAAAATGCAATAGGAAGCAGACTTCTTTGAAATACTTTGATTTTAAACTTTTCTTTGTTTCCCTCAAGGGCAGGTTTTGTCTCAGACTATGTGACTCATATTGAATATGGGCACTGTCATAATTGAATGAACCTTGGTGGCTTTCACGAGGAAGAAGAATTTCTCCTTAATTAAATATCTTTGGCTAATTATCTCTGCATTAATGGCCTGACTACTATTGTTCATCGAGTGGGAATCATAAGTAAAGGGTTAGAGCTGCAGAGAGGTTCTAGACAAGGTCTTTTTTCCCCACTGTCTAAGACAGTCACTGTTTCAGTTCTGGGTCCTAGAAGGCCTTGTAATTATTGGGAGCTTGAGCTTTGATTATTGGACATTGGACTTCTGACTAAACATCGTGTTAAATCATGGCTTTAGTCATGGTTCTTTTATTTACCTTAAGGTAAAAAAAAGAAAGAAAACTTATTGGTTCCCATGATTGAGAAATCCAAGGATTAAAAAAATACTTCAGATATTCCTGAATCCAGGGACTCAAAATAGCACTTCAGGAGTCATTCCCTCTCTATCTCTTTGCTCCTCTGTTGGTTTTATCCAAGTAATTTCTTCTTGCAAAGCAAGAAAGGTTGGTCATAGCAGCTCCTTTTCTCTCAGGAACCCCACCAGAAGATTATATTTCTTTTTGAAAATTCTAATGGTAAGCCCATTTTAATTTCTTTGGATTGATTTGGACCATGTGGCTTTTGTAAACTAATTATGGAGGTCAAAGAAATATGAATGGTTGAGTGGGTTTAAGTCATATACCTTCTTCTGAATCTAATCCTAGCTATAAAACAAAGATTGAGAAAAGGAAAGATTGAATACCCTGAAAAAATCAGAATTTTATTACTGTGAATTGGGAGAATGGATTTTGAGATGTAAAATTTTTTTTCTTCATTGTGCATTTGCCAAAAATGTGATATTTGTGTTGAGCCTGAAACAATGAATGAAGAAAATTCCATAAGGTGAACAAATAGTTGTACTGGGATAGAGTACTGGGCATTGGAGGCAAAGGGGTCAGAGAGACATAGGGATAATTAAAGAATGTGGTAGTTTAGAGAAATAAGAATAAGTTGCTGTTATGGCTAAATGTCATACTAATACTAACCACCTCCGTGCAGTGTCACTTCTGAGAAGGACAGGGCATGTGAGACACTAGGCATCCTTAGGACAAAAAATTTAAAAATTATACTATACAAAGTTAGGTTGATGTATGCAATGGAATATTACTCAGCCATAAAAAGAATAAAATATTGCCATTTACAGCAACATGAATGAACCCAGAGATTGTCATACTGAGTGAAGTCAGATAGAGGACAAGTATCATGAAATTGCTTATATGTGGAATCTTAAAAAAATAATATGAATAAATTTATTTATAAAACAGAAACAGATCCACAGATGTAAAAAACAATCTATGGTTACCAAGGGTAGATAGGAAGGAGGGATAAATTGAGATACTGGGATTGACATATTTATACTACTGTAGATAAAAAAGATAACTAATAAAGACCTACTGTGTAGCACAGGGAACTCTACTCAGTGCTCTGCAATGACCTAAATGGGAAAATAATCAAAACAAAAGTGGATATATGTTTATGTGTAACTGATGCTCTTTGTTGTACACCTGAAACTAACACAACATTGCAAATCAACTATAATCCAATAAAAATTTCAAAAGAATAATGTTAAGTTGAAATCGAAAAGTTAATGTTCAATAGTAACTGAGGGTGGCTTGATTATTACTTGACAATGGCTTATAAAGTGCCTATCATGTGGGACAGCTTGGAGATTATGGAGAAACTAGGCAAATGACAGTAATCATGCTTTCAAGTGAATTGTTACTAAGAAATGTTAGGAAATGTTCCTAGGGCACTGTTGAATATGTAACAAATCATTACATACAAGACAGGAAGTAAAGGGCCTAGTTCTTATCTCTCACAGGAACATTAACGCAGGTCAAGAGACAGCCCCACTGGGACAACCCTGAGGGATGGAATGGGGAGGGAGGTGGGAGGGGCGTTCAGGATGGGGGACACATGTACACCCATGGCTGATTCATGTGAATGTATGGCAAAAACTACTACAATATTGTAAAGTAACTAGCTCCAATTAAATAAATAAATTTACAAGAAAGAAGAGAGAGAGAGCCCCAGAACTGTTCAGGTTCCTGACAAGAACTTTGAATCCTTCTCATCACCCTTTTGCCCTGAAAGTATTGGGACAAACCTTTTTATGTTCTGGTTCTGTTTGTATCAGTTATATCCACAAAAGACTCTCTGGTTATCTCAAGATTGCTAAACTTCCCTCTTCATAGGTTTTTTTAATACTCTCTTCCCCACTCCCACCCCACAAAAAACCTGATCCCACCTCCATTCCATTTATCTGCTGGAATCCATCAGACCAAGCTAATCATAGGTGGCACATGACTCTAAGGCTCCTAGATGACTTTCATCTTCTGCATTGTAATCCATACATGGTTCTGGTCTTCCCCATTTCTGACCTAATTCCTTTCCTTTCTTCAAGCACTACATCACTTTCACCAAGGCCTCTGGAAGTCATGGTCAGTAATTGGCAGAATTTCTGGTAGCCTTTCTCTCTTTTCTGTAAATTACCTTCTCTTCGTACTCTAACAGAAGCTGGTTTGCCTCAAAGACACTGTTTCTTCTCTAGCCTTCTCAGGTAATAGTTATTTTCTTCCCATACCCCTTATACAACTGGACTGGCAGTAAATTGTATCCTCCTTTCTCTTTGTGCTATTTCTAGACCACTGTCCTCACTCCTCCATAAAATCATCCAGCTTTGAATTTCATGTTTACCACCCAGATTGCCTCCTAAATATTTGCAATCATATATCAACCCCTGATCTCTCCCTCTCACATTGTAATTTTAACAGCTGAATCACTGTCACTCTTTCAATAGTACTGCCTTAATTGTGATTCAAATAGTCACATAGGGTATATTTTCAATACTTTAGTCTCTCAATCGTTGATCTCCTCCCAACTAGCAGTCCTATATTCAATCTACTGCACTCCCTCACTGACACTAAATTACCTTTAATGTTATGAGGCTGCATAATTTAAAATTCTCATACTTTCAGTTTTAAGCACCCACTCTCTCATTGCCTATCTTTCTATGTCTCTTGACCTAGTACTCTTAGCTTAACAATTGTTTGAGCTTACCAAGATCTCCAAGCTATTTATCTTACCACTTTTTCCTATTGCTAAACTCTCTCATGTCCTCACTGTAGTTCTTATATGGCTTAAATTCCCCAGTCAACTGACATAATTATGTCTTTGCTGGCTTTAGCCACCCCCATTCTAGTCAAATCCATCTCTCCACCTACTTACCACCTGCATATTTATAGACAGATGTGGTAGAAATAAATACACATTCATGCTGACTGATGCCATACCAATTTCATGACCATCATCCTCTGCTGCTGCTGCTGCTGCTAAGTTGCTTTAGTTGTGTCTGACTCTGTGTGACCCCAGAGACGGCAGCCCACCAGGCTCCGCTGTCCCTGGGATTCTCCAAGGAAGAACACTGGAGTGGGTTGCCATTTCCTTCTCCAATGCATGAAAGTGAACAGTGAAAGTGAAGTTGCTCAGTCATGTCCGACTCTTAGCAACCCCATGGACTGCAGCCTACCAGGCTCTGTCCGTGGGATTTTCCAGGCAAGAGTACTGGAGTGGGGTGCCATTGCCTTCTCCACCATCATCCTCTAGTAGATTTTTATTGCTCCCCAGAAATAATAGTATATTGCCTAGGACTATTCACTTTTTATTTTCCATGATAACTATTTCATTTCTGGCCCACTTTTCCTAATTTTTTCTTCTCTTATTCTTACTCTAGACTGATTATCTTTATAATTTTTTCATTTAGAAAGCAATAGAAGAGAGCCAGAAAAGACAATTCTCAAATTCCCAGCACTATATCTACCTACCTACATACCAGCAACTTTCTGTTGCCATGAATTTTATGCTATTTAAGGAAACCCTTCCATTTGTGTACTATTGCCAATTTACACAGGTTTATTCATCCAACAATTTTCTCCTCTCTATCCTTCATCTTTAATTATCCCCTTTCTGCTTATTTACCTGTCCATGTACAACTAAATATGGATGATGAAAAACACACAAGTATGCTGAATGGTCTCAGGTAAAAACCAGGACTACCATTATTAAAGTGAAGTGAAGTCACTCAGTCGTGTCGACTCTTTGAAACCCCATGGACTGTAGCCTATCAGGCTCCTCCCTCCATGGGATTCTTCAGGCAAGAGTACCGGGGTGGGTTGCCATTTCCTTCTCCAGGGGATCTTCCCGACCCAGGGATCGAACCGGGGTCTCCAGCATTCCAGGCAGTGAGGCTTTATTATTTTAATCAGCATGGAGGAAACAGCAACAAAACATTTCTTGATGCCACTTATACCTCAAAAAATTCCACTTTTCTGCTCTTAAAGTAAAATCCATTAAGAATTATTTTACTTTCTATACCTAGTGCTGTTTCCTCTCTGTCTTGAACCCATTCTGAGCAGGTTTTTTCTCCCACCACTCCACAAAATGCTTCTTATCAAGCTCATCAACATTCTCTAGTTGCTAAATTTGATGGTCAATTCTCATCCGCATCTCATGTGATGCAGCCTCAGCATTTGACTTACTAATCATTTCCTTCACTGTGAAGTACTTTCTTTCTTCATTTGACTTCCAGGGCTCTACATTTTATGTGTTTTTTCTTTGCTTTTTCTTTACAAGCTTCCTACTGGTAACTTCTCGTCATGATGAACTTCCATCACTGGGATTCCTTAGAAATCTTTTGGTTGGACTTTTTCTTTTTCCAGTACATCCACCTCTTTCTAATATATTCAAGTTGAAATAATATTTGCATTTCAATATGAATACACCAATATGCATAGCAGAAAAGCAAAGAGGAACTAAAGAGCCTCTTGATGAATGTGAAAGAGGAGGGTGAAAAAACTGGCTTAAAAATCAACGTTCAAAAAGCAAAGGTCATGGCAAATAGATAGGGGAAAAAAATGGAAACAACGGCAGATTTTATTTTCTTGGGTTCCAAAATCACTGCAGATGGTGACTGCAGCCATGAAATTAAAAGATGCTTGCTCCTTGGNCTCTTGATGAATGTGAAAGAGGAGGGTGAAAAAACTGGCTTAAAAATCAACGTTCAAAAAGCAAAGGTCATGGCAAATAGATAGGGGAAAAAAATGGAAACAACGGCAGATTTTATTTTCTTGGGTTCCAAAATCACTGCAGATGGTGACTGCAGCCATGAAATTAAAAGATGCTTGCTCCTTGGAAGGGAAGTTATGACAAACCTAGATAGCATATTAAAAAGTAGAGACATCACTTTACTGACAAAGGTCCATATAGTCAAAGCTACAGTTTTTCCATTAGTGACATACAGATACGAAAGCTGGACCATAAAGAAGGCTGAGTGCTAAAAAATTGATACTTTTGATACTGTGGTGTTGGAGAAGACTTTTGAGAGTCCCTTGGACAGCAAGGAGATCAAACCAGTCAATCCTAAAGGAAATCAACATTGAATATTTATTGGAAGGACTGATGCTGAAGTTGAAGTTCCAATACTTTGGCCGCTTGATTGGAGGAGACCATTCATTGGAAAAGACCCTGATGCTGGAAATGATTGAGGGCAGGAGGAGAAGGGGGCTGCAGAGAATATGATGGTTGAATGGCATCACCAACTCAATGGACATGAGTTTGAGCACCCCTGGGAGATAGTGAGGGCAGGGAAGCCTGGTGTGTTGCAGTTCATGGGGTCGCAAAGAATTAGACACGACTTAGAGACTGAACCAGAGAAGGCAACATCACCCAACTCCAGTACTCTTGTCTGGAAAATCCCATTGATGGAGGAGCCTGGNGCACCCCTGGGAGATAGTGAGGGCAGGGAAGCCTGGTGTGTTGCAGTTCATGGGGTCGCAAAGAATTAGACACGACTTAGAGACTGAACCAGAGAAGGCAACATCACCCAACTCCAGTACTCTTGTCTGGAAAATCCCATTGATGGAGGAGCCTGGTGGGCTGCAGTCCATGGGATCGCTAAGAGTCTGACAGGACTGATCAACTTCCCTTTCACTTTTCACTTTCATGCTTTGGAGATGGAAATGGCAACCCACTCCTCTTGCCTGGAGAATCCCAGGGACGGCAGAGCCTGGTGGGCTGCCATCTATGGTGTTGCACAAAGTCGAACATGACTGAAGCGACTTAGCAGCAGCAGCAGCAGCAGCAGTAGAGACTGAACAACAACAATGAATACATCCTGGTTAGTCCTTTGTCTTGAATGGCAAGTTCCCAGCACTAAGCTGACTCCTAAGCCTCTTCACCTTGAAGTCTGAAGCATTTTGAATTTTTAACAAACAAACAAACTGGCTTTCTAATCTTCCCCCTCTGTCAAAGCTGCCACTCTATTTTTCAGTTGCTAGGGCCAAAACTATGAATTTAAATTTAGTTCCATCCATAGTTTAATATTCCTCTTCTAATAGGTCAGAAAATTCTGTCAACTTAACTTTCAAATTGCACAGCTTGCAACCACTTCTTATTGCCTCCTTGCTAACGTACTGACCCAATCCTCATTATCTCTCACTTAGTGTATTGCCATTCTTGTTCCGCTATGATTTATCCTTCACAAAATAAAACGTCCTGTTAAGATGTAAAATATATCACGTCACTTCTATATCCAGATCTCTCCAAATGATTCCAGATCTGAATATTTTTGTGTGTTCCCTAGATCCTGTTTATGTTCAAAGTGGGCTATTAGATTTCATCTACAAGATTCTTTGATCTCTAGGTTGTGGTTGGATCCAGCAATGAGAGGAACTAACTAGAAATTTGTGGGAAGAGGAGAGTGAGGTCTAGGTATTCCTCCTGTTTCTGTATGGTCAACAAATGTTGGCTGTTTCCCTCTCCTGAAAACCACGGTTGCAGTGTAGCAGCCCATTCCTCACAGACACTCCTGGTGTCTTATAATTACTCTTTCTCTTTGCCATCTTAGTCTAGGGAAGTAATGCTGCTCATTGTTGCTAGTACTGTGGTAGTACTCTTATTAAGCTTATTTAACCTTTTGCCTACATTTGTAAATTTAAAATTTATTAAAATATATTTATTTTTCTCAATTTATATATGTCATCTGTTTCCTGTTGAGACTATAGAGAAAGCTTTTGCTGTTCTACTTGGAGTAAAATCTACAAAGACACACATTATTGTCAAATTACTCCAGTGCCCCTGACTTCTTTCCTTGTTCTCCTAGGTTCCTCATACTCCATGTGCAAACCACAGTACTTGTTCTTTTTTTTTTTGACATTTTATGCCAGGAAAAATGCCAACAGTCTCAGATATGCAGATGATACTACTCTAATGGCACAAAGTGAAGACAAACTAAAAAACCTTTTGATGAGGGTGCAAGAGAAGAGTGAAAAAGCTGGTTTAAAATTTGAAATTCAAAAATCTAAGGTAATGGTATCCAGTCCTATTACTTCATGGCAAATAGGAGGGGAAAGAGTGGAAACAGAGACAGATTTTTATTTTCTCGGGCTCCAAAATCACTGCAGATAGTGACTGTAGTCATGAAATTAAAAGATACTTGCTCCTTGGAAGGAAAGTCGTGACAAACCTAGACAGTGTATTAAAAAACAGGGACATTACTTTACTAACAAAGGCCTATATAGTCAAAGCTATGGTTTTTCCAGTAGTCATGTATAGATATGACGGTTTGACCATAAAGAAAGCTAAGTGTTTTCAAATTTCAAATTGATTCTTGCAAATTGTGGTGCTGGGGAACACTTTTGAGAGTTCAAAGGACTGAAAGGCGATCAAATCATTCAATTCTAAAGGAAATCAAGCTTGAATACTCATTAGAAAGACTGATGCTGAAACTGAAGCTCCAATACTTTGGTCAGCTGATGTGAAGAGCCGACTTTTTAAAATTAATTAATTTATTTTAATTGGAGTCTAATTACTTTACAATATTGTAGTGGTTTTTGCCATACATTGACATGAATCAGCCATGGGTATACATGTGTCCCCCATCTTGAACCCTCTTCCCAAGTCCCTCCACATCCCATCCCTCCGGGTTGTCCCAGTGCACCAGCTTTGAGTGCCCTGTTTCATGCATCAAACTTGGACTGGTCATCTATTTCACGTATCGTAAAATACATGTTTCAAAGCTATTCTCTCAAATCATCCCACCCTCGCCTTTTCCCACAGAGTCCCAAAGTCTGTTCTTTACATCTGTGTCTCTTTTGCTGTCTCACATATAGGGTCATCATTACCATCTTTCTAAATTCCATATATATGCATTAATATTACTGTATTGGTATTTTTCTTTCTGACTTACTTCACTCTGTATAATAGGCTCCAGTTTCATCCACATCATTAGAAGTGATTCAAATGTGTTCTTAATAGCTGAGTAATATTCCATTGTGTATAAGTAGCACAGCTGTCTTTAAAAAAAAAATATCCTGATGCTGGGAAAGATTGAGTGCAGGAGGAAAAGAGAGTAACAAAGGATGAGATGGTTGGATGGCATCACTGACTTAATGCACATGACTGAGCAAACTTCCGGTGACAGTGAAGGACAGGGAAGCCTGGCACGCTGAAGCCCATGGGGTTGCAAAGAGCTGGACTTGTCTTAGTGACTGAACAACAACAAGGCATGGCCTTTATACTTGCTAGTAAGTCCGTTCACTCCTCCACCTCTCTTATGTCTCCACTCAAAAGCCACCTTCGCCGTGGGGCCTTTCTATGAACACTATTTAAATTGAAAAGTTCCCTCCCAGTACTTCTTATCCCATGTGTTTGATTTATCTAAATCCATAGAACTTACTCTGTATCTTAATTACTTATTAACACTTTACTTTTTTCCTGTTTCCTACCACTAGGATGTAAGCCTAAAAGAGAGAAAGAATTTTAATCTGTTTTGTTCACTGATGTGTTTTGAGTTTTTAAAAAAGTGCTGGGCACAGAGTCAGTTCAGTTCAGTCGTTCAGTAGTGTCCAACTCTCTGTTACCCCTATGAACTGCAGCACACCAGGCCTCCCTGTCCATCACCAACTCCTGGAGTTCACCCAAATCCATGTCCACTGAGTCAGTGATGCCATCCAACCATTTCATCCTTTGTCATCCCCTTCTCCTCTTGCCCTCAATCTTTCCCAGCATCAGGGTCTTCTCAAATGAGTCAATTCTTTGCATCAGGTGGCCAAAGTACTGGAGTTTCAGCTTCAACATGAGTCCTTTCAATGAACACCCAGGACTGATCTTTAGGGTGGACTGGCTGGATCTCCTTGCAGTCCAAGGGACTCTCAAGAGTATTCTCCAACTAGTTCAAGTAGATCCTTAATATTATTGAATGAGTGAATTAATGAAAAAAAATGGGAAAAATACAATGAGAGATTTGGTAGGAAAGAAAATATTTTCTGTTAATGGTATCAGAAAAATGATATTTGAACTGTAACCTTGTAACATGGGAGATGATTAGAAGGGTCTTTGGGAATTAACAATCTGAACAAAGTCACACTGATGGAAAATTATTCAAGGAACATTGTCTCTCAGTTGGACTGAAGTGTTGACTACATACGCAAAAGCAGAAAAATGTAAGCTGCTGAAGATAAACTCAGGATAGAAAATGGAGTATCCCAAGTGCAGAACAAAGCAAACCAAAACAAGTTTTATTTTGTGTAAAATGAGATGCAGATTCTTTGGGACTTGAATGTCATGGTCTAAGTTATATCCTAGAAAGACTGACTTGGTGGTGGTATCCACAAGAGTTTAAACAGGGGGAAACTAGAGTCACTGAAAGAAACTAGAAAGTGATTATAAGAAGTGATGAATCCTGAACCATAGTAGAGGTGATAAACATGGAAAGGAGGGCTGTAATATGTATTAAGAGTTTATTGACCCCTAGAGTAAACAAATACATTATACAAGGTGTTTGGAAGAACTGATTTCTTAATTACCAATTAACCCTGAATCAAATAATGCTTTATTATTTTTTTTACAATATCACCTGAATTTTGAAACAATAAGCAGGTTTAATTTTTTTCTTCTTGAATTCATTAGCAAAAAATACAGTACATTGTAGGTAGTGATTATTTATCACAGCTTAGTGTCTTGTCATTTTGGACTTATTTAATAGCAAGATCATAAATAGAACAGCTGCTGATGAGCACGATGCTGATTCCAGCATCAGCTGTGATTGCAGATAGTGTGAAACAGGGACAGGAGTCCTTAATATAGGGGTGGCAACCAGGACAGGCACGGTGCAGCTGGGCCTCTTCCCACCCATACTAGGTCGTGGGTAGTCTGTTGTCAAGCAATGACAAGGGCAAAATTTCATGAAGTTGGATGTGGTGTTGGGACCCCCAAGATTCCAATATTGAAATTCATCTTACACAGTGATGAACAAAATCCTAAAATGCTATCTTTTATAGAACACTGCATTTGTAATGGAGTGGAGATGAAAGTAAGAAAGAGGCATGGCTCTATTACTTTGTACTCAATGATACTGGTCATAGTTAATTAATTTATTTAACAAAACATCAATGGAAAAATGTTATGTTCTCATTTTCATGTTAAATTAAATTAGAGATTCAATAGATAGTTTCTGTCCACAGACACTTAGAGGATAGTAGGTGAAAGAGAAATACAATAAAGTATCCTTCAGTAACAGAAGTCTTATGAACATTACAGTCACAGAGCAGGAATATCCAACTCTATCTGGGAAATTTCATAGGTTTAAAAACATTTGAGCTGAAGTTGAAGCATTGTCAGAACTCTCTTACATGGAGGGGAAAAGAGCAGGCGTTTCAATAGAAGTAACATTATCAAAGGTATATAGAGCATGAAAATCCATGGCATGTTCAGAAAAGAGTACTTGGTGTGTATGTACCTCAAATTCCTAGAATTCCTGGAGAAAAAACAAAATTTTTGAAAGATTTTTGGGAAATAGATGGAAAAGAGTTGATGAACAATTGACTCAGGTTGAGAGGAGAGGAGAGATCTCAGATCTGATTTCACCTTGGGCAACTCAACTAGCATTTAATGTACTTATGATGAATCAAGTCCTTAGACATCTGACTTTGGATTACAGCTCAGAAGGAATCATGGATTATACCTTGATACAAAGAGAGAAGTCTTGCTTCATTATTATACCAACTCCGAGAATATCTGAGTTAGAAAGGCACATCGTGATGCTTGAATTGTCTTGATGGGGAAACTATGACACAGTTGGTGCTTTGCTCAGAGTCTCATAGTAAAAGAATTATAGCATGAATTAGAACTCAGATCTTCTAACTCCATAGATGTTACTGTTTATACACTGTGTAGTTTCAGAAGTAGTCTCCATTTATTTTTGGGCATGGTGAAATATATGAACATATATCACAATGAAAAGGTCACTTGGAGTTTGTTTGGGTAAAAGACAAGAATGTAAAGCTGTTAGGAAGCAAGAAGGTAACTTTTTTTGTTCAATCTAATTTACAAAGTGGTGACCTTGGAATTTGACATTAAAATTGGTTTAGAGAAATTGGAGGCATCAGAGTTGAACTATGAGGAAGCTCCATACAAACTTAATGTATCTTCTCAAAGCTACTGGCAACAGGCAGTGACAGAAAACAGATAAGGGAGGACAGAAAGAAGTAAGCTGTTTAGCTTTACAAGTGAAAAATGCATGTTACAGGAACTAGGTCTAAATAAAGCACTGTTCACAATTCCTTGAGAAGTAAACTTGTACCTTTTAAATATTCTTCCAATTATAACTAGACTTGGATGCTGGTGTATATGTCTGTGAGAGAGGAGGGGGTTATTTAAGCATTACTAAATAAACCCAGGGCTTCCCAGTGACTCCGTGGTAAAGAATCCACCTGCAATGCAGGAGATGTGGGTTTGACCCCTACGTAGGGAAGATCCTCAGGAGAAGGAAATGGCAACCCACTCTAGTATTCTTGCCTGGGAAATTCCATTGACAGAGGAGTCTGGTGGGCTGCACTCTATGGAGTTGCAAAGAGTCAGGCATGATTTAGTGAATAAACAACAACAATAAAGTAAACCAAAGAAGCATAAAATTATAGCAACCTATAGAATGTCTCTGATGCTGGGAGGGATTGGGGGCAGGAGGAGAAGAGGATGACAGAGGATGAGATGGCTGGATGGCATCACCGGCTCAATGGACATGAGTTTGAGTGAACTCTGGGAGTTGGTGGTGGACAGGGAGGCCTGGCATGCTGCAATTCATGGGGTCACAAAGAGTTGGACACGACTGAGCGACTGAACTGAACTGAACTGATAGACTGTCTAGTCCAACTCCATCTATTTATGCTTAGAAGTCTGAGATACAGGGGATCAATGACTTGATAATTAATATATAATCATTTCAGTTCAGAGCTAAGACTAGAACCTGGGTTACTTCAAAGAGAGCAATTACCTACTCATCTTTCCTCTTGCAGCAGCCGCTTTTTGAAATAAACCGTCACTTCCAATCTCTTTAGAAGCAAGCCCAGAATAAAAGTTCTATATTTGGACTCAACTCCAGACCAAGAATATGGCTAACCAGCTCCACTTACCTCATCCATCTGCAGTTTTCAGAGTCTGCTTGCTTTTTTGTGGAGTAGAACAGAAAGAGGGGAGGGGAAGGAAAAGAGAGAAAGAAGAGAGAGACCGAAAGAAAGACAGAGATACCAGGACTACAGATGATATCATTCTTCTCCAGTCTACAATCTTTCACTAAATGGAAGAAATGTCCTACCCAGAACAAGTTAGTTAGCTCTCATTTGAGTTATGGTGCCAGCGAGTTAGCTTATTGGGTTAGGGATGAAGTTAGGAAGGCTAATGACAAATCACTTTCTTTTTCTGAACTTCAATTTATTCAACTGAAATTTTTTTTTCTATGTTACAGGACTGGTTCTAAAATATGTTGACAAACTATTTGATTCTGCCTTTAAGAGCTAAATTCGCCTCTTTTTGAATCTGGACTGGACGTTTGGACTCATTTCTAATCAGTAGACTATTTCAGAGGTAGTGATACATCACTTTGGAGACTGGGTCATAGATGATACTGAGACTCTCTTTCTCTGCCTCTCTCTCTGGAATCTCTTCCTCTGGTGTAAGCCAGCTGATACTAAGGAACCCTACGACCCTACAGGGAAGTCCATATGGCAAGGGACTAAAGTTTCCTACAAACACCCATGTGCCTGCACTTGGAAGTGGATCATCTATCCTCACTGAAGTCTGCAGATGGCCACAGCCCTGGACACACTCTGACAGTAACCTTAGAAGTAACTCTGAGCAGGAACCACCCACCTAAGCCTCTCCCAAATTCCTAACCCACAGAGAATGTGATGTAATCAATAGGTGTTGTTTCAAGCTGCTACGGGGAATTCATTATATGGTAATGCACAACAAATAGAGTGATTTTTCTACTTCTTACTTTTTCAGAAACTGATTTTTTATTTTTAATCTTCAGTGTTTAGAATCATATGAAATTGTATTGTCTATTCTCTAACTTTTAGGTATGAAAGATTACAATTACTCTATGTACTGTGGGAAGTACCCCAGTATTTAGTAAACTAAGGAGCTTCATTTGGACCTCTTCATTTCCTCAACTTTCTTCTATACTATCATTGTCGTCCCACTATCAAGCGCATGTGCTGTGCTTAGTCACTTCAGCCACGTCTGACTCTATGCAACCCTATGGACTGCAGCCCACCAGGGCTCCTCTGTTCATGGAACTTTCCAGGCAAGAATACTGGAATAGGTTGCCATGCCCTCTTCCACGGAATCTTCCCAACCCAGGGCTTGAACCCACATCTCTTACTTCTCCTGCATTGGTAGACTTCTGGGAAGTCTAACACCATCTGGAAAGCCCAAGTAAATAGTTTCCACAGTTTACAGCTTCACATTTATTATATAAGTTTACCTTTACAACAATCCAATAAGGTAGATATTATATTACTCTTATTTTATATATGAGGAAATTAAAAACATGAGAGCAAAAGTATTTGCTTGAAAATCACACAGCTTATAGAAGAATTGTTACTCCAATTCAGGTCTTCTGACTCTTATCTAGTATTTTTTCACTATATCAAGAGCCCATATGATGGAAGTAACCATTCAACTTTATTCTTTAATACCTGACATCCACTCCACATTTTAGCTTTCAAGTATGATATTTGGGGAGTTTTATATATCATCCTTCCCTTTTTTATTACTGGGGTTTGTGAAAAAATGAATGGGTTCATTTATTTTTTTTCTCCTGACACGTCTTAAAAGTCATCAAATTGTTTTGCTTATAGCCAGTTACTACACCTTCAACACTTTCCTGTTCTAGGTGACAGATCACATGTTCTGGCCTTCTTTGACTATGCACTTAAGTAAATTACATTGGTGATTTTTATAATGCTATCGTCTGCATGGGTTTTCCTCATAGATTATGTAATTTCATATTAAGATATAAAAATAAAAGACTCAAATCCTAGTATGTGGGAATGAGTTTTAAGTTTTGCATTTTAAGGGGAAAAATTGTCTAGTGTATTAGGATTTTTTAACCTCTTTATGAAAAATTTGTAATGTGTCACTATTGATTTTTCATTGAAATATTTGCAAATATTGTATGGACAACTTGAGGCAGTCATCCTTTACAAGATTATATATATATGTGTGTGTGTATAAATCATTTTGGTAGATGTATCAGTGTGGAGTAAGCTCAGTTTTTAAAAAGATGTTCAATTCTGGTTAAGAACCATTGTCCAAGATATGTTTCAAAATATGACACCAAATTACAAATTGTGCTTGGTGCCCAGTTGCTTCAGTTATATCCCGACTCTTGTGATCCCATGGACTGTAACCCACTAGGCTCCTTTGACCATGGGATTTCCCAGGCAAGAATACTGGAGTGGGTTGCCATTTCCTTCTCCAGGGGATCTTCCTGACATGGGGATTCAAACGTATGTCTCCTGCATTGCAGGCAGATTCTTTACTGACTGAGTTACCAGGGAAGCCCAAATTACAAATTATTTGCAAGCATATGACACAGTTTTAGACAATAGAAAAGTGTTAAGTTGTTATGTATACCTTTGTGTCTTAAATGAAAAATACATCAAAGATTGTATCTTGAGGTTTTTGTTTTTTGTTTTTTTCAATATGACAATAGAGTGTTAATGGGCTCATTACCTGAAGTAGGATAAAAATAGCTCATGATCTGAGTTCAGTTTATTTTGAATCTTTTTGCTTCCTTTCCATGCACCCATTTCAAAGAGCATTCTTTCCATTTAAATATTTCTAAGTGTTTTTAAACTTGTCCCAAATAAAAAACTTGTAAATTATTCTCTGAAGATTTGGAATGTGTCAATAGTGTCCTCACCTCACTAGGGCATAAAACCTCTTCTTTGTTCAATATTATAACGTATAGCCAAATTATATATATACATCTCCAGGAGTTGGTGATAGACAAGGAGGCCTGGCGTGCTATGATTCATGCGGTCGCAAAGAGTAGGACACGACTGAGTGATTGAACTGAACTGAACTATATATATATATGTACACACATCCATGCATGTATAACAATCACTTCAGTGTACAGCAGAAATTAGCACAATGTTGTAAACCAAGGATGGTGGTAGTGGTTTAGTCTCTGATTCATGTCCGAGTCTTGTGATTCCATGGACTGTAACCCACCAGACTACTCTGTCCATGGGATTTCCCAGGCAAGAATACTGGAGTGGGTTGCAATTTCCTTCTCCAAGGGATCTTCCTGACCCAGGAATTGAACCCACGGCTCCTGATTGCAAATGCTTCACCAGGGAGCCACCCAGGAAGCCTAAAACCAACTACATTTAAATGTAGGAAAAAAGTTCATCTTTACCACCCCCAAAATAGCATTTTTCTCATGATAAAATGCTATTTCATGATATTAAAAGAGTCATATAAACATTCAGATTTTAGTACAGAGAATCCAAATCATAGAGCAGATGCCTAGATAATAGTAGACTTCCTAAAGTACACATTAGCATTAGTCTCTTCCTTAATCTGAGCTTTAACATGTTCAGCTTGAATTCCCTATTTAGCTTTTCAGATAAATGAATAAGTGATGCTTTCTAATGACTGTGTTACATGCTCTGCTGTGTTCTAAATGTCTTTAATTCTTCTGAGGGTTCCTGAATATTCAAAAATGAAATGGCTCATTGGCAGATAGTTTGAGCGTCACATTCTTAGAGAACTAACTGAATGGAAATTAACCAAATATAGAAACTTAAAATTTTTCAATTTTTAAGAATGCTTCCCCTTAATTAGAAGCTATATTTATTGTGCATTTCTTCAATGATTTTTCTTTGGGGAACATATAAATACAAGGTCTACACTTTTCTGTATACTGTTTTGTTTTGTTTTTCTCCCACAGCAATCTGACTTGACAGGTTGGCAACCTGAGGTAGGGTGTTGGCAGCAAAGTCCTTCTATTCCTTCATTACCAAAGTGTGTGACATATCTCAGTTTGTAAGTCTCTTGGCTCTTCAGGCAATCTTAGTATCCCATTCTTAGACACAGATAATGTTATGTGTTTTCCAAGCTCTATTCCATTCTTCTTTCCAGGAACGCAGGAAGACTGCATTTTCCAGCTTTCTCTAGGACTAGATCAGTATGTGTAGCTAGTTCTGGCCAATGAATTAAGAAAATACCAAGTATGACAATTAGTCTGAAATATAGAATAAAAGGATGCCACACATTTCAGGTGGCAATGCTAAAGAAAGTAAGCCTTTACACCTAGACAAGTAGCATATATAAGAAATGCCTTGTTATAAGAAGCTACTAAAATGTTGAGGTTATTTGTTACCACAGCATTGCTTATGTGATTCTGATAATTATATATTATAAGCTACAGCAGTCCTATCAGATTCCAAATGTCAGTGTTTGATGTTTCATATATTAGAAATATATTCCATTAGCTACTCATCTATTCAAATGTCTCCTCATGCTGAGGCAACTCCAAGAGTTAAACTTGCCCTATATTTTCTTGTATAGCCTGTAAACACCTATAGCTTGTTAAAAGGATGATTCGTAGTCCTCCTTGGCTGGAGAAAATCAGAGCCTACAAGGGTAAAAGAGGAGTTAAAGACAGATAAAAATGACTGCTTCTTAAGCTTTTTTGTAAATCAGAATCACCTGGGAAGTTTATTCTGAGTGCAAATCTGCTCCACTCAAGAGATCCTCATATTGCATAGGATCAAGAAATATGCATTTTAATATGAAACCAAAATTGGCTCTCATGTGGATGTATCTAGGAATACACTTTAAGGAGCTTTAGAGTAGACTCTAATAAAGGCTGTCTCCTCGTATAGCCTGAATAATATAAAAATATGATGGGGTTTGAAACAATTATCATAGGTAGTTGTTTGTTTGATGCATGGAATAGTTTATTTGAATTATCAAGGGCCTGGACAATGTCCAGTACTTAACAAATCAGTCTCTCTGGAGTAGGGGCTTCACCTGAGATCTTCACCTGTAAGATGGCCCCCAAACAATTTTTAGACACAAAGGTTTGAAACAAGTGCGATAGGGATTGTTTGTCCTTCTGTACACATCTTTATGATTAGTTCAATTTATTATTCATAACTTTTTCAAAAACATTAGTTTAGGAACATTAGTTTACTAACCACCTCAGATCTTCACACAGGAAGTAAATACACTATTACCAGAGTTTTTACTAATTATAAGAAGAAGTAATTGTAACCCATGGTGTAAATGATAGTTCCTAAAATATTATATTTTATTTTCAAGATGAATGCCGAACATATTTTTATTTTCCATAAAGAAAAATACAAATTATCTATTTGGGGGGAAAATTATAATATGATCACTGATTCTAGAAGACAAACTGATTCTACTTTTTAAAACTTAAATCTTATAATATTTAAAGTGAAATTATATAAACCATAATATGACAAGGTCAGTTGTCACATCACATACTTGATATGACATTTAATTGCTGCGTGTGGGTTAACATTAACTGCCTTTTTGATTGGAATGTATAACAGTTCAAATTAAATAGATCTAATTAGGTGGCTTTGTAATAGGAATACTTCCACTTGAGTCTTACAAGAGTAGTCCTACAGTCGTCACTGGGTCAGGGGTCAGAAGCCCGGATTAGAAGCCCAACCCTTGCTAATTGACTGAGGAAAGTTACTTAATCTGGGTAATATGTTCCTGTTCTGTACTGCTTTTGTGTTAAAAAATGATGTAATAAAATCAGTTTGTAAGCCATAAATAATTATGCAAATGGAGTGGTTTCACTATGGATATAAAATTGGCCAAAAATTATTGAGCACTTACAATGTGCCAGACACTGTGATGTGAACCTACATGAGTTATACAATTTAATACTCACAAAGTCCAATAAGTTTAATAATATTATCTCTGTTTTAGCTCACAGGAGATGGAGACCCTTAGAGCCCATGGAGAAACACAGGAGAGAAGGAGGTCTCATATTTCTCTCTACTTAACTTGAAACTTATTCCTAAAAAGGCAATATTCCTGTGTAAGTGATATCCATTTAACCTACAGCCATATCAATTGAGTTAGGAATCTGCATGACCCATTGGGAAATATTTTTCTCCTTATTCACCCCACTGAAATATATTGTACTGAACACGACATTCAAGTGTACCATGTTGGGTCAGGAAATACTCATATAACCTGCTTGCTTTTCTCCACACAGTACAAGTATGGTCTATCATCTGTCTGAACATCTTTTAGTTTTTGGCTATGTGCCAAAAATCATAACATTTTATTAGTTACTTTGTGCTTATATTGTCAATGGAAATTGATACTGACCAAAACTGAGCTTTTGCGAATACCACAATTATCCAGCAACAAATTCATAATAAGAGTTCATGTTTAATTTTCCATGCCTCTCCCACTAGTCTTTTCATTTATTTTCTTCATTTAGGAAATAATTTATAAATGACAAAAGTAATCTATCAGTTTTCCCAAACATATTTTATGATTTGAAACACTATGCTAATAAGGAATAAGACTGATTACGGATAACAACATTCTCTCCCTACTTGGGTTTTGGTGCAACTTACATTAGCCACTATTTAACAGATTTAAAGAGAAACTACTATCTGTCTTCCAAGTGAAGATTCCTGAACATACATCAAGATGAATTAATCTCTTTAAGAAGGCCTGCAATGTAGAACATGACTTGCACATTGTCATTTACTGCTGGGTGTTCAGGTAGGGTGGCCTGTCCTTTCCTAATTACAAGTTTCTTGTTGAGTCCCATTTACTCTGGAGGGCCCTATTCCCTCATCTTATCTCTGCATGAAAAGGATCTAATCGCTTCTTGTTTCAACAGAGAGTTCTGTATTTCTTTCCAAGGGGAGGAGTGGGATGAAAACTCTGGTCTCTTTCTCCAGCCCTCATTCATTATTAATAACCGAGAAAGGCTGACGTCCACTGGGCCGTGGCTCATGAGGAGTCGAGTTTATGCGCTGAAGTGAGTGCTAATGTCTGGTCCCACCTTTGCCTCCTTTTCCTTTGCTCCTGTTCATGAGCAGCAGATTGTGCTTCTAGTTTTCTTACAGTAAAACCACCATTCAGGGACCCTTTACCAGGCTAGATGGAAGACACACTATTTCCAGCTTTTTCTCCTTAATGGAGTGTTGGGTCAGTTCAGCCCTATTCTGAGTGTCTGGATGTCTTCAGTTTGGGGAGGGAATAAATGTTTTCCATTATTTCCTTAGGGTCAGTCTGTGTTCTTCAGTCTCAATATCACCAGGGTTATTTGGATACCCATTCGACATATGCTTTTTGAGTGAATACTTTAGCTCTGAAATTACAAATTAGTGGCCCTTTGGGTGAATATGTGCTCAAGTGTTTAGGTTGTTTGTTTGTTTTAAAAAGTCATTTCATAATTGACAGATTACTTAAAAATCTGGATTTTGAGATTCATTTGAAAAATGATGCTTTTTCAACACTGGGGCTTAATCATTGACAGGAATCAAATGAAACAGAGTGAAGGATGCTCGTTTTTAAAGAAATATATACTTTACCTCCAGGCTTAATTATCTCTATTTTCTCCCTGACTTGGAAATCAAAGACTATGTGCCTTTTATGATTGTATTAAAATATTTAAAGAGATATTTATCTCTATCTATGTCCATATACACATGAGTACTAGATGAAGAGCATTGTATTATACTTATATGTGACCTTCTTTTCTCCTTTTTCTTACTTTTTGATCCTTGTAGGCACTTGAATGACTATCCTCAGAATTCCAAATGAGAAGAAGGGATTGATGGACCAAACTCTACCCTAACCCTTAACCATACTGGATTTTTCAGTATGGTTACTGAAATTATAATGATATTTTTGTATAGCTCTTCATTTCCTTTGAGACATTTTCTCATTCTCTTTTTGCCCTTTCCTAGATCATTCCTAGAAAGAAACTAAAGATACATCTCAGCTTTCCTAGTACCCAAACCAAATCTCAATTTCCTTAAAGAGAATAGTCTTCAGATATGAATTTAAAAGTTATAAAAAAGTAGAAGGGAAAGAGAGAGGTAAAAATTTGTTAGTACAAATGAAATCACATAAAAATATAACTTTATTGATGCTAACAACTTTAGGCAGTTTAGAGAACACTAGTTTACAGTGAGACAGAACACTATGTATCCCTGTGTGGGAGTACTTGGTTCTTCCTGGGAAAATGTTCTATAGGTTTCCCATTGAGCCTGTTCCTACAACTTCCACCAAAACTGAAACTGACTTCTTTCCATGATGCTCCCTCGAGATGCACATACCCTGTTAAGTGTCATAGCCCAAGTACGCCTGACTGACTTATAGTATGAGGTTGGTCAACAAACTCAAATGAAACACTGAAATTCTTTGCTCTGTTTAAAACCATGGGGTAAGAGAGAGGATCAGACTTTAGGCAACTTGCACATACTGACCTTCTAGGGCCCAAGAAGAGTGTGCTCTTCTGAGGCCATTAGAGGCAATAAATCTGGATTCAGGTCCTTCGGATCTTTTGTCTCCTAGAAATAAATAGTTTTTAAAAATCAATAAAGGGGACACAACCTGATAGTCCATTAGATGATAAAAATGTCAATTATTCCCATAGGTTCATGACACATAATGGGCTGGTAGAAATAGCAGCCACCACCCACCACACAGTAATTATAGGATATAAAAGTCATTGTTATTGGATAAATCCGTGAAATGGTGAAGAGCAAGGGCTGAAATCTGGGGGGCAGGGGGTTCCAATCTGGTGCCATTTTGTATCCATTGAGTTTCTGACTCTTGGGGAACAGGCTTACAAAGGTGTGTCTCCCACTGGGGCTGGGTGTGGATCTCTGCCCGGCTCTTGCTCCTAAGCTGACTCTCTCCTTCACAGTAGGTGACACAGCACCGGCAGGCTGCAGAGGGCTTCCCTCTGTGCTTCGACATCGTGTCTGGGCCCGGAGAAGCGCCTGCAGCTCTCCCTGAGCTCTGGAGTTCTGGGGGCTCTTTCAAACGACTTTTCCTCCTTTGAACGTGGTCCAGACTGATGTCAGACTGGGAAGAGCAGCTCTCATTCCAGCCAGAGCTGGCACTCAGACTTCTCAGTGGAAGAGCCAGTCTCAAGGCCTTCCAGAATTTAGAGCCAGAATGTTTTGACTTTTCTCCCTTCCAGCTCACAAAAGATACAGACTCCTTCAGCTGTAGGATGCTTGGGTGTGGCTGCTCAAGGGGACGATACTCAACCACAATGAGCTTGGTGGCAATGGAGTTCTGGCACATGACACCCAGTTTGAACTCTAGCATGCTGATGCTCTTTTCTGTCACATAATCTGGGCTCAGCACAACAATCATCCTCCGGCTCCTTTGAATGAAGTCAAAAACTGCTTCCACTGTATCTATAGGAAAATGAAAGATAGGACAATCCCTAGTGAAAACATACACGTTTCAGTTCACTGTTGACAGTCTTAGGGAGGACAGGCAATGAAAACTTGAAAATACAAGATTGAAGTGTTAAATAATCTACCCAGGTAAGGAATCTCACAATTTCAGTTCTACTTGTAAATAAATTTTTGTTTTGAAAAGTTGTTTCCTTGTACTTTAGTGGTCTTAGATCTGACATTCTAAAATACTTTAAGTATTTCATAATTATTGTGATCTCATTGTATTTTTTTTATCATCTCTAGATTAAATAACTTCGTGAATTTTAAATCTTATTCTCCATATGAATTGATATCAAGTCTCTTCCCTACTTTTGATTTTTTTCTTAATAACATTCAGTATATATATATATATATATATATATATATATATATATATATATGCCACCTAAGAGTATTATCATGAACAGGACTGAACATAATGCTCCAGACACAGTCTTATCAGCAAAGATCTACAGGGCATTACTCGCTCCTAAGATCCACACAGTTATAGCTCTTGATACTTAAAAATTTTGGACATATCAGACAGTTCATAGTACTGACTGTGATGTCACCCAAAATTCCTTCTTTTTCTCTGTATGTCAAGAATTGGTCTAAATAACAATTAAAGAGGCAACAACAACAATGACAACAATAACTGGTAAAAATCAGCCAATTAGACTTCTCACCAAGCATTCAGTTCTAATAGTTATTGTGGTGAATTTGAGCAAAACCTAACAGAAGCTTCTTGAGATAAACTCCGTGCTAAACTCATTGTGAGATTTAGGAGCTTAAACAGATTTTCGGAAGGAAATTCCAAACTTGTAAATTGCAGCTGTTGACAACTCTGAAAACACATGTTGTGAACAGACCATGAGATTGAGCACCTATGCTTTTCAGGCCAGGAGTGAAGCACTGAAGAAGAAACTTTTCAGTCTGTGAAGACAAGCTGAAAGTTTTCAGTGAATTGGATTATGAATTTGACAGGGAATGAAGGAGCTTTGCTCTCTACCATATTATTTCTTTCCAACTGCTGAGTTTAACATGAATTTGAAGGAAAACCAAAAGAGATGTGCTCAGTGTTTAAGAACTTGTGACTGGCTTTATCAAGAGCACAAAGTATTTTAGTGACTTTTTGCTTTAATCTTTTCTTTTTGCTTCAATCCCTTATCTTTAAAGCCTGTTTGTGTGTGTGTGTCTGTGTATCTGTGTGTCTTGGTAACTCCTTTTTCTTTCCTATCTTATTCAGAATCTTATGTTTCTACCTTTCATAAAACCAAGGATATGACTTTAGGAAGCCTACTGTTTCTCCTGTATCGTGACGAATATGGTATAACCCTAAGATAACATGGATAATTTTTCAACAAAAGGAACTCATGCACTCAAATTGTGTGTAGGGAGGAGGTGTGTAACTGTGGGTATGGGTGGCTCATTTCTAAATAGTCACTTTAGGAAAATGTTTGTTCTGTCCAAAGGGGGTACCATTGTTGAAAATAAAACATTGTCTTAGACCCTCTAAAAAAATTGTCCTTAAAGCTTATGGCTTTTCTGTTTGTTTTTAATTTTGGTAATCCACTTGAAAGTGGAGGATTTGCCTTTTAGAGAGGGTAATGCAAAAAAATAATATAAATAAATATGAATGGTGGAATTCCAGACATTGAGGAATAGATTAGAACATGGTTTTCAGATAAGAGTTGGTCTATACCTTGGTGTCTTCATATAATACTTTGAAAGAAACTGCTTCATTTATGGCCTATCTTAATATCTTCCATACCGTTAAATTTCATATTTGAGGATGTTAATTATTATTATTTTTTGAATGATGACTATTATTTGGAGAGGGCATCTTAAATTATGTTGTTTATTCTGTTTGGGTCAAAAAAAAAAAAAAGAAGAAAACCTGAGGTGTGGCTATAGATTGATAAGGCCAGTTTTTTTGTGTGTGGTTATAAATTGGGTTTGGAGTGACAGTTTCTGATCTATAACTCTTCACTACTCTAGAATAATCCTGTCTATAAAAGTTACAATATTCTAGGTATTAACTTGGGAGTAGAAAGAAAACTAAAAGAAAACTAGGACTGTAATTTTGTTCTTTAGCTAGATTACTGGTATATGAGAGTGTATTAAACCTCTCTCTCTAACTTGAAGTACAGATCTTTAAAAAATAGGGGCATCTAATTTGAAAGACTAATCTGAATTCAAATACTGGTTTCTCCATTTTTCTTAATAGTATAATCGTTTATTTTAGTATGAATTCATCCATCTATAAAATACATATAATGAGAGCAAATTTGAAGGGTTGCAGGACAATTTATCAATACCATTAGGTCAATGTCTACTGCATGGTATGCTTTTGAATTAATCACCTTGATTAAATTATTATTATTCAATGTTTACTGAGCACAATATTAAAATAATGTATAGACTAATATTGATTCGAAATCAATCCCAATAACCTCAGATATGCAGATGACACCACCCTTATGGCAGAAAGTGAAGAGGAACTAAAGAGCCTCTTGATGAAAGTGAAAGTGGAGAGTGAAAAAGTTGGCTTAAAGCTCAACATTCAGAAAACGAAGATCATGGCATCCTGTCCCATCACTTCATGGGAAATAGATGGGGAAACAGTGGAGACAGTGTCAGACTTTATTTTTTTGGGCTCCAAAATCACTGCAGATGGTGACTGCAGCCATGAAATCAGAAGACGCTTACTCCTTGGGAGAAAAGTTATGACCAACCTAGATAACATATTCAAAAGCAGAGACATTACTTTGCCAATTAAGGTCCATCTAGTCAAGGCTATGGTTTTTCCTGTGGTCATGTATGGATGTGAGAGTTGGACTGTGAAGAAGGCTGAGCGCCGAAAAATTGATGCTTTTGAACTCTGGTGTTGGAGAAGACTCTTGAGAGTCCCTTGGACTGCAGGGGAGATCCAACCAGTCCATTCTGAAGGAGATCAGCCCTGGGATTTCGTTGGAAGGAAAGATGCTAAAGCTGAAACTCCAGTCCTTTGGCCACCTCATGCGAAGAGTTGACTCATTGGAAAAGACTCTGATGCTGGGAGGGATTGGGGGCAGGAGGAGAAGGGGACGACAGAGGATGAGATGGCTGGATGGCATCACTGACTCGATGGACGTGAGTCTGGGTGAACTCCGGGAGTTGGTGATGGACAGGGAGGCCTGGCGTGCTGCGATTCATGGGGTCACAAAGAGTCGGACACAACTGAGCGACTGAACTGAACCTAACTGAATTGAATGGGAACTTTAGAAGATTGACTTAAACTGTGGATTCAAAGTTTTAAAATTCTATTAGGGTTTAAAATAAAAGTGGAATACTTAGCCCATTGCTAAGAATACTTCATATCCCTTGAGTAGAAACAGAGAAATAGATAAGTTGCTGAATGCGTCTCCTGTTATACTTCATGTTTATTTGTGTCAAAGACCTAATAACCTCAGTTGCTCAGTTGTGTCCAACTCTTTACAACACAGCGGAGTATAGTCTGCCAGTCTCCTTTGTCCATGAAACTTTCTAGGCAAAAATAGGCTGGAGTAGGTTGTCATTTCCTTCTCTAGGCTGTCTTTCTGACCCAGGGATTGAACCTGCATCTCTTGCATTGGCAGGAGGATTCCTTACCACTGTATCACCTGGGTGCTTATATCTCCAAAGACAGTGATATACATTATGTTCCAACTCTGCTTTAAAGTTGTTTCTTAAATGAGTAAGATTGCTTTTTTGTAACTTCCATGCATTGATCCTAAGTCTACTCTTTGGAGACTGGTGTGAAACAGGGAAATGTTTTGGAGGAAAATTTTTACTAAGCAAACCAGTTAAATTATAGAGGCCCAATATATATTCTTGAAATAAATAAGATTTATTTTAAAAAGGAAGAAAGCTCCCTTTTACTACAGACTTAATATTAACTCAAAAGAAAATGTCTTTTCAAATATTTGTCACTGATTTGTTTGAAATAGAAATGCATATCTGATTCAAATGGTCACCTATTAACTAAAGGCAAGGCATTGCTAGTTGATCTTTTTTAAGGCAACTGCTTTCGAGTTGAAAACTTATAAAAGATAAGCTATTACTGTTAACTGTCCAAGTTTCAAGTTGAACAAAAAGAAATAGGTTTGTTTCTATTTTAAAACTCTCTCCTCTCTCTCTGCCTTTCTTTATTCCTCTTTGTCTCTATCCCTCATCTTTTTCTCCATCTCATTCTCTCTTTTGACTCTTTCTCTCCACACTCATTCATGTGTGCACATGCACACACACAAACACATACAGATGTCTGGTATATTAGATCAATCCATTTTACTTAAGTAACTCTTTTACTCAGAGGTAAAGAAAATGTTGAGTTGAAGTTCTCAGTTTTTTCAGATTTTTCTCAGAAAGAGAAAACTAATGTCCCTTAAAACATTTCTTTTTCTAAGTGTATCATTCTTTTTATTCTCATTTCTTATGCCCAAACATGAAAAATACATAAAACACATGCACAAAATAAAATTCAAAGGTGAAAATAAATGGTTTATTTTTAAAATAAACAAATTTACAAATCAAACGGAAAATGGAAAATACAAACATTTATGGATAAAATAAAAAAGATAGTCTTAAAATATGAATGTCTCTTATACACATCTAGATGTGTATAAGAGACAGACAATGGAGTACTTGTTTATTAGAGTATTAGGGAATCATCTAAACTACACTGCAGAAAAAATTAAATTATTTTATATGGTTGTGTAATTGGACACTCTGTATATCATCTTTTTTGTTTGTTTGTTTAATTGGGTGCAGAAGGTCTTTATATCATATATCTAAAACCTTTGAGATTTTTCTTTTTAACATTGGATACTTTTGTCTTTAATATTAGAGATTTCTTCTTGCTGTCCAATGTATGTTTCTCCTTCTCTCTCATATATTCTGTACTGGGCATCTTCTGGATCATAAAACAAACAAACAAAAAAGAACTTTTGAAACAAAATTATCTTAGGATGAGATATCATTTCAATTTGAGTTCTTTTAGATTTTTAGCATTCGAAAACGTTCAGTAGCAAATACAGTAATATAAATAGAACAAAATTTATCTAGAAGTTTCTAGGGGCACCAAACATCATTTAGCATAAATATGAAATCCAAAAGTGCAAAAAGATGCTGCGTTGGCAAGAGAATGGCCCCTTGATAATGGGGCTGTCCCTCATCTACCAAAAGCTCATTCTTGAATTGAAATTCAAATCTTATCTGGGGTCAGTTCTCCCCTGGTCTTGTGATGAAAGGGTTAATAGAAGGAGTAATTGTGCTTTGTAGTAATGAAAAGCATTAACAAAGCTAAAAACATTAGACCCCCATACCATAGTTTTATAGTCAATGATTCATGAAGCATTTGTTTTATTTAAAATAATAACTCCTCCATAGAAAAATGATTTATTAAATAGACTTTAGTAATCAGAAGGACACAAATATAGGAGATAATTTTAGAATAGTTTATCAACATTCATACTACTAAGATAAGGATTTCCTTAAATTATGAATTATTATTTTTCATAGGATATCCAGGCTCATTTATAGGTATTTTTATTTTCTTTTCCATCTTTATTACTTAAAAGTCCAAATAGGGACTTATCTCTCCAAGAGCTGAGCACTAAGATTAACATAATTTCTAAGTATGTGTGCTCAGAATATAGTAGATGGTCAGCTAATGCCAGAGGGCTGGCTACTGCTTAGCAGTGACCATGGAAGCTCTGTGCAAAACAGAACCCACTGCACCCAGATCAGCTGTGGCAGTAGTAAGTTATTGTTACTAATTTAGGGAGGGCAGGAGTCAACAACAACTACTCTGGGAGCTGTTAATTCACAAATATTATGAATGTGCAGAAAACAGTGACATAAAATATTATAGTAAAAAACATAATTTAAAAACTGGATAAGAGTTCCAGTAATTTGTAATATTGTGCCAATGGCTATTTAAAGTCATATGTGGGTATATATATATACATATATGTGTGTGTAGTGTGTGTGTATATATATACAATTAATGTATGTATGTGTATATGTAATTCATGTGTTTATATGCAATATATATATATATAATTTTGTGTGTATACACATATATATTTTTAAAAAATCTATATGCAACATAGATATTCACCACTCTGTAAACCCTGGACTTAGTTTTCACTTTTCCGAGTCTTAAGAACAGTAAAGTTTTACTTATACAAACTAAAACATGTTTAGTTGGCAGTGACTTTTCAGTCTAACTTGTTTGAAGTGAGTGTTATTAACTTATCAGTGAATAAAATATGAAAACTACTCAGGGTCCAGTTAATACTTTTAGAGTATTAATGCTAAAAGCACTCTCAAGGTCCCTAAGTCTAACTTTAACACTGTACAATGGGGAGACAGAAACAAGTAAAGAGAAATTATTTTCCTAATATTCACATTAGCACAGCTAAGATTAAAAGACAAATTGACAAACACCCTGTTCTGTGCTTTTCTTATAAGACAGAAAATGCCCTTGAAAGCTTTTTGCTCTTCTTTTACTCAATATTAGCACCAGTAAGAGAAGCTTCTTCTCCAAAGAATCAAGTGTGGAGCCACCTGCATGTTCTGAATGACTGACCCAAAATGCAGGAGGAAGGGAGATGGAGTGATGGATATGGGTCAACCTACAGATAATTGGGAGTTTGCTGTAACAAAATACTATTACATAGTTTTCAAGGTGACAAATATGATACCAACTACCTGAGATAGAGTGCATGGGGTGGTGGGGGGAAATGACAGGAGACAATGTGGGAAAGCCCTTTAAGCCAATCGTAAGGAACGTTTACAGTCGCCCTGCTTTATAACATCATAAATGGTGTTTGTCTTGCTGTGAGGGTGTCTAGTATAGTAGGATGAGCAAAACAGTTTATTTTCCTTAGCAAAGATAAATTTAGGCCCTGATTATCTTTTAAGGGATGAATAAAAAGAAAAGAAAACTATACTTGAAACTCTTAATGACCTTGTTAACAGATGACTCATCTATAAGGGGTCTTTAAATCAATAGCAAAGGCTTCTCCATAATATTAAGATTATTAAAAAAAAAAAAAAAAAAGAGAGAGAGTGAGAGCGAGTGAATAGATATGAGTAGAAACAGGAATGGAGGATGCAGAAGAGGAATTTTGAATCACCAATTCTTGCAAAAAATGGAGTGACCTCAGGCACTGACGACAAGTGGTGGCATGATCATTCTAAGCCTTGGTATTGACTGAGGAAGCAGAACAGTTTTACAGTAACCCTGAATTTATCTCTATGGGAGGCTTCCATAGAATTTGTTTCTGTCCATGAACAACACACTGGGAATAAAGCAGGGGAATCTTTCCTTCTTGGAGTATTGCTGGATCTTTTCATCCATCATCACTGGCTCTTTCATACATTTTTCAAGGATGAATAAGTGAGACCCTGCTCGCCACTTCTAGACCACCTGGGGCTTTTCTTCACTGGCATGGCCACCTGCAGCTGCTTCCAGAACCTGCCCTGTGGATACTTGGATTTCTCCCCTTTCCATTTAATGACCGTGAGCACCGTCTTAGCCCTCTTCAACTCTTTCACCTTCGTTTCCTTCACAGCTTTGTACTGCACTAAAATGACGTTGATGCTGCCTCGAGAGGCCATGTTTTCTAGGCCAGCCTTGAGCTCCAGGAGGGCTTGGGTTCCCTGGAGCACGTAGTTGGGGCTTAGGACAACCAGGAGGCGTCTGCTTTTCTGAATGAAGCTCAAGGTCTCATCCGTGACAACTGGGAAAGAAAACACCACGGGGATTAGTGATGGCCAAGAACTCCCTCGAAGTGCAGGCAAGTGAAAAGAGATTAGCATAATCGTCTGAGAATGGCGCTGAAACTTTGATCAACAACACTTAATCCTTAGACCCAGGCATTCAGAAAATGGTCAGAAAATGTCACTCTCTTCAGGGAGAAGAGACACTGAATCCACACTTTCCAACCCTGAAGGAATTCCAAACAGGCATAAAGCCAAAATGTATTCCTATGACCCTGGTCTTCAGAACATCATTTGGGACATGAAGAATGTGTGGGTAGTACTGAAATCAATTTCTTCAAACTGTGTGGTATATTTTGGCCCAGCAAAATCAGGTCTTGAGCCCTTTCTCCCCAAAGATACCCATGTATTAACTCTCTACGGCCAGTGAGTATTAAAAGTATACATTATAGTGCTCAATCATAGAAATTCACTTTTCACTAACACAGAATAGCAAGAGTAAAACACTTCATTTTTTGGTAGCCCCTCTCTACTGTCAGGCGCCTCCCAGACACAGACTACTCTATATCACTGAAATAGGAACTTAAGAAAATCTAGCCAATTGAATGGTATTTTGACTGGAATCACATTCTCAGCTCAGCTTTCTATTCTGCTCTGCTCTGGAGCCTAAATTAGTCCCTGAATCTTTCTCCTTAAACTCCTGTCATTACTAAGAAGCCATGTGTTTCAGCAGCTGCTAGCTGATGCGTGTGCCTTCACTGGCAAGCAAATGGTTTCTTCAGGTCGAAAAAGAAGCAGCAGCAGGGGAAAATGGAAATGCTGTATAATTTTATTCTGTTGTCAAGGGTTCCGATTAGTTCCTGTCACTAAATTCTTGGGAATAATCCATCTCCTCGAGGTTGCTTATCAAGGACTAAATAATCCTTTTCCTGGGGTTCAGATAGAAGGCCACTCCAGGGAATGCACCAGTGTTGTGGAAGGTTTACAATACTCCCCACTCCCCTGAGCAGTCATTTTGCCCTTTAATCTTCACAGGTACAGAGGCAATGGGGAGAGAGTTGAAATTAAAATAGCATGTGCAGCCTAGAGGAGAATCCAGGAATAAGTAATTGTCCACTCCAAGCACTGTTGCTGATTGACTGTGTGTAAGCAGGGAAAGAGACCTAGAGGCAAAGAGGACTGAGTAAAAGCAGCAGGGAGAATGCAAAAGATCACAAAGATCAGTCATCAAGAGCAAAATGCAAGAGTAATTATTATATAGAACTTGAATTCTTCAAAAAACTATCAATCCCTGCCGGAGTCTTACATTGTTGTTATACTGTATATCTACACATAACTGTTCAGATAGTAGTAAATATCAGTTGAAAGACTTATGAATGAATAATTAGATGAATAAATTATTTAAGATTTTAAGCTTCAAAATGAGTGGGATTTGTCCTTTATCTATATAGTCAAGTCAGCATTTTCTGGCAAAATTATGCTGAAAGAGATATCTCCTGCAGAACAGAAGCATGATGGACTTTTGGATGATGATTTTGGACATAAAGTGATCCAGCTAATTCAAAATAAGAATAAATATTAATGTCCGTTCTCTCTCTCAAATTATCAATATAACTAAAAAATATGCTAAGTGATTAATGTAAATAGGATTTAGGGGAAGAAAATAAATTAGTTTGTTGTAAAGATTAGATATATTAATTCATTTTAACAGTACAGAGTTTAACAGTGTGTTTATGAGTGCTATTATGCGTTTATAAAAGAGACTCGAATGTAGCATCACTTTTTGTGTTACTGTCTGGATCTGAAAATTAGAGGTACATTTTATTTTAAATCATTCAGCATTTCAATCTTTTTATACCTATTAGGATATACTGGCCTTTGTAAAATGTTAAACTTATTTCAAATGTGTAATTTGATATGAAGGAAGAAACAGACACAAGGAAAGAGGGGATTCGAGCAGCATTGGTTTGCTAGAAAACAAGAATGAAAAAAAAAAGGACGGAAAATATTCTAATTACTCTCAGTAAGTAATATAATGGAGGATTCCAAGCACTCTCTTCTGCACCTCACTTTTTGCAAAATCGAGTAAATCTCATCTGTATACAAATATTTTAAATTCACTCTTTATGAAAAAATTCTAGGCAAATTAGTGCAAATTAGTTAAACCTTCTAAAAATCTAAATGCGAGTAAAGAAAATGTTTAAAGCTGTGGCTCTTAGCAGAGCTCCAGTGCACTCTGCATCTACACATTCCTGACATTGTTTTTACAGCTTACTGTGGAAATATTTTAAAACCATAAACTGCACTTGAATAATCTACACCCTACAATGTAGAATTATTACTGTTGTTTCGTTTAGTTGCTAAGTCGTGTCTGACTCTTTGTGACCCATGCACTGTACCCTGCCAAGACTTTTTGTCTCACCTCAGGTGAGAATACTGAGTGGATTGGCATTTCCTTCCTTATGACATCTTTCTGAGCCAGGGATAGATCCCACATCTCCTGTGTTTCCTGCACTGGCAGGCCGATTCTTTACCACTGAGATATCTGGTAAGACCAGATTTATTCCTAGAGTGTCTCTATCTGTTACAAAACGAACTGGGCATTTAAATGTCCAAAGATGTCAACACAGAACTGTGCCATGATGCTTACATGTGACCCGAAGCTAGAGGTCTACTCTGCCTTTCAGTGTAGCATCACCTGTACTCATCTGAAATACCTACTTCCCCCAGGCAGACTGTCTCGGTCAAAGATGCACAGCTTGTATCCAAATTCATTCTCCAAGACTCCACGGAGGGTCAGTAATACAAATTCTTCTTCTTCAGCATTCCTTGCATAGGATACATAAATATCATATTCCTTTCCATCTAGCAAAAATTTAATAAAAGACACAAACACAGATCCAATATAAATTAGAAAGTTTCTCAATAGTACTGTATTTTTTCTTAAATCAAACTTTTGGATATTAGACATTTTCATTTTTTACACATGTGAATTAGCTGACAGATTTCAGTGTGATTCCCCACCTGTGACAGGGCTCCAGGCAAAATGACTATTTTGAGGTGTAATTGCAAAGTTTATCTGATGTGTCTTCTACTCTCATCTCAGTGAGTTCAGAGTTTGTAGTGGAGAATGAGTGAGGTACGGCTCATTCAACTATGAACTGATGGAATCAGGAAGCAAATAGTTACTCAGTCAGAGATGCTGGCAAAAATACCATGCAGAACATTTCTAATTCCTGCCCTCGTATGTCACTCACTAATATATAAGAATAATAAATTGAGCAAAACCTTGAGAAGTGTCTAAATCATGTATATCTGAAAATACCTACAATTAAAATATGCTTAGACTTGATGAACCAATTTTTCTCCCAGTTGCCAATTATAAAAATCATCTCTTGTTAAAAATACAGGTGCCTATCTCTTCTACAAGCCACTCAATGAGATTCTTTATGAGATGGGTATTAGAATTGGTAATTAAACGTTTTATTCTTGTCACCTGGCATGGAGGCACTAAAACAGTGTTTCTTAAACTATAATGTGTACACGAGTCATTTTGGGATACTGCTGAAATGTAGATGCTGATTCATAATAGGGGCTAGCCTTTAGATGCTCCTTTTAGTAAGCTCCCATGTGATTCTTCTGGTACACAGATAACCTGTGAGTACAAAGTGTGGACATGCACTGTCTAGTACAATAACCACAAGCCACAAATGGCTATTAAGCACCGGAAATGTGTCTGGTCTGAATGGAGGTATGCTGCAAGTGTAAAACACAATACATGCTGAACTCTGAAGATTTTTTAGTACCAAAAATAAGCCTAAAATATCTCTATTAACATAATATTAAATTACAAGCTAAAATGATAGTCTTTTGAACATGTTAGATAACATAATTATTAAAATTATTTTCACTTTTCTTTTCTTTTTCCTTATGTGACCACTAGAACAATATTAAATTACATATGTGGTTCATATTTTATTTCTATTTGGATCGTACAAATCTAGACTAAATCATATATTGACCCAAGAAAGCAGACTAATATGCATTAGAAAGATTTTCAATAGTAAGGGCTGAAACCAAAGTTAGTCTGATTATATCTTCCAACTAATCCAGGTTTTATCAAGCCAATATGTTTTCTTAAGATTGTAGTCAGGAGATATACATGAAATTCTCATTACTCACCTAAAATGGTTTCATCTGTTCCGAAATGAGCCCGGTAAAATAAGACCATCTCCAGCCAGTAAACGTGGTAAATAACAATGAGAATCACCACCAGGAGAACTGTGGCTCCAAAGCCACATGCCAGTTCCACTGTGTACCTTGGAGCTATCATTGGAGAGACCAACAAAGAAACAAATTGATTTGTGCATTATAGTCATGGTGACCCATCATTCTGCAAATAGCTGGTTAAACCAAGCAGCTGAGTCATGAACCTGACCTATATCTGTGAACAAACAGAGATCACATGGTGGAGGTTAAGCACTATGTTCTAATACCAGATTGTGGCCTATTTTTCTTTTTGTTCCCAGAAACTGACATAGAAGGTGCTTTTAAACAATTATATGATTTGAATACATTCCAATGATATTACAAATTAAAACAGATCTTATCGGGAACAATTTAAAAGGTCATCCAATCTGACTCACAAACTGACAACTAAATCTTCTCAAAAATATTTTTTGGAAAGTGTAACTCCATCCTATGTCCAGCTCTTACTAGACCAGCGGACGACACTGGTAGAATTGTAATTGTTGGAGCAGCTAAATGAGCAAAAATTTTAATGTGTTTATATCAGTCTTAGTTTTATCCTCTTGTCCAGTGCCATATGGAAGAAGTTTAATTCCTTTTTCTTTATATTTTGCAATAGGCCTCAACAATTTTATTATCATTGAACAGAAAATGAGGGTATCCACCTAATGCTTAGTATGCTTGGCTCTGAAAGTATCTCTCAGGTGTATAGTTCTAGGATATACATTCTACAAGCCTGCTTCTCCACTCTTTCTCACTCACCATTAAACTGTACATTGTTACAGTCATCTAGGTAGAGACTATGTCTTCTTCATCCATCCTATCTTGAGAACTCTGGGAACTGAATGGACATTTCTGGATATAACATTTCAGACTTCTAAGTAGTGTTATTTAAAGTAAGTCTAGTACTATGTGATATTTAATGTAAGTCTGAAAGTGAAAGTCACTCAGTCGTGTCCGACTCTACTGGAGTGGGTACTCTTTCCCTTCTGCAGGGAATCTTCCCAACTCAGGGATCAAACCCAGGTCTCCCACATTGCAGGCAGATTCTTTATCAGCTGAACCACAAGAAAAGCCCAGTACTGGAGTGGGTAGCCTATCCTTTCTGCAGGAGATCTTCCTGACCCAGGAATTGAACCTGGGTCTCCTGCATCGCAGGTGGATTCTTTATCAACTGAGTTATCCAGGAAGCCCCCAAATAAGTCTAGTACTATACTATGTATTTGTAGCTTCATGTGGCTGCTTTTTTAGCTTTACTAGTGAAACTTAAGAGTTTGAGATGGAACAAAATATTTCTGGATCTGAAACAGAAGTAGCTTAAATTATATATTAGCTGATTTGACAATTACTTATTGGCATCTACCATTTGCTAGAAGCTGTTGAGGTTATAACATAGATAAAACAGGAAGGGTCTCTACCCTTTTAAGGCTAAGATTCTAATGCAGGGAAGTAAATAAGTAAATAAACAAGACAGTTACTGTTAGAGAGTGATCCAGGCTATGAAGGAAATAAACCAGGGTAATATGAGGGAGGTAACTGAGGGGAGGAGTTGGGGCAGGAGAGGTATATTAGGTAGAGGTGAGAAAAAGCCTTTTTAAACACCTGAACATTGTGTGTATTAAGTGTTTGCCCGGACAAGGCACAGAAAAATGTTCTTCAATCTGGAACTGTTATCAAGCCTTCCTGACTTCAAAGTTCTGAGATCTTTGCACAACACTACCATGAAGTTCAATTATTGATCATACCAGTGAAAAATCCCTTTTAAAACAGGTAGCTATTCTAAGGGGAAAATGGTGAGTAGCCTAGACCAAATCTGAAATTCTCTAATTAAAAGGAAAAATCATTGAGTTTTGCATTCATTATCCTAAAGTCAGGGTACTAATCCTGCTACAGATATAGCCTGGGAGTCAGCTGTACAGAATTACCATGTACTCTAATACTCATGATTTCCAGGTGGCACAGTGGTAAAGAATCTTCCTCTCAAATGCAGGAGACCTGGGTTCAATCGATCCTTGGGTCTGGAAGATTCCCAGAAGTAGAAAATGGCAACCCGCTCCAGTATTCTTGCCTGGATAATCCCATGGACAGAGGAGCCTGGCGGGCTACAGTCCATGGGGTTGCAGAGTCAGATACAACTAAGCAACTGAGCATGCATGCACACAGGTTTGTACTCAACCCATGAACAACAGTGCTTTAAAATAAGATAATAAATGCCATAAAGCTTATGTCAGTGCAGTTGAGAATTTATTAAGATCAGTTTGAGTAGCTGGCATGAAAATTGCTGTGTCCTTGGTATTTCTGAGTAGATGTTATGTTAACGACACACTGGGCTAATTCCCACTGTCATCCTCATTATTTGCTCAGCTATTTTGGCTCTCTCTGGATGGACATTTCACAATAAGAAAAAATGAGAAAAGGTCAGTGGATCCACTTACCTGAAATGGATTTTTCTTAAAAAAGATCAATAGTTACCTTGTTTAGTGATCAAGGTATCAATTACACTCATGGCTTTCCCTCTGCCACATTCATTTTACTACTGCCTGTTTTATTTCTACTAGAGCTTTTTAATTTTGTGTCATACAATTACACGTGTCATATTTACAGACTGCATTTTGTTGGGCCACCTTGATGATTTCAAGAAATTCCTAATGCTATTTAACTAATTGAACTCAAGATAAATAATCCACAAGCCTGATTTTCTAAATGGTTTGAGTCACATTAAGGAAGTGCTCTAAAAAGCTTTCAAATATAGCTTTGCTGGTTTGTTTGAAAGGCTAATCCTTAGTCCACATTTTCCGTCTGCCCCACCTCAAGTCTCTGATGTTTAGGGGGTAAAGATTTTACTCTGATGCAATCCCAGACCAAAGGGTTTCCAGTCAAAGGGGTGATATAACTGACCAAACTGGACTCCTAAACTACTTCTATCTTTGTTCTCACTGATAATCTAAACAGGATGGAGACAAATTTCGTGACTTGCTCTACTGTTTCCTTCTGAATCAGAATTCCCTCTATTCTTTTTCCAGAGCCCAAATTTGCAGCTAACTACCCTTGGTTAAGCCAGTACAATAGCTCTAGTCTTTTCCCTTCTTTCAAGTTATCAGTCTACAATCTTGTTTCTCCTTGAAAACTTAAATTTATCTCCTTCATATTCATTATCATAGTAGGGGCCTTGTATCCATTGAATCTCCCAATCAAATACCAGCTGCTTGAATTTTCAAGTATTCCCTGCCACGGAATATTTGTCTATTCTTTGCTAAATTGTTGTTACTACTTGACAATTTTTGGTGCTACAATAATAGTCACTTGCCTGAATAACAAAGAGAATGTGTGCATGTGCGTGCATGTCCTAAGTCCCTTCAGTTGTGTCTGACTCTTTGCGACCCTATGGTCTGTAGCCCACCAGGCTCCTCTATCCATGGGATTCTCCAGGCAAGAGTACTGGAGTGGGTTGCCATGCCCTTCTCCAGGGAATCTTCCCGACCCAGGAATCGAACTGAAGTCTCTCATATCTCTTGCGTTGGTAGTCAGGTTCTTTACCACTACTGTCACCTGATAGTAAATCAAAGATTTATGACTGAATTAACCTTCAGACCTTATTTGTTTGGCTATTTTAGTTCAAACTTGTGCATTTTGAAAATCAGCTTCTGGTCTTAGAGAAGTGACAGGGGCAGCCTTCTCTCCATAACATCTAAAATATTATGATGATTTAGGGGTATGCAAAGAAAAATCCCATGGTCAGAGGAGGCTGATGTGAGTACCTATGAGTAGAATTGCCAGCTTAGTTTTATGGGAAACTCTCAGAGCTTTCTTCCCAAGTGGTAGGATCATTCTCCCCTCTCACTGAAACAGTGTATTCACATCTGTCATTCATGGTAGGCTGCAGTCCATGGGGTCGCGAAGAGCTGGACACGACTGATTGACTTCACTTTCACTTTTCACTTTCATGCATTGGAGAAGGAAATGGCAACCCACTCCAGTGTTCTTGCCTGGAGAATCCCAGGGACGGGGGAGCCTGGTGGGCTGCCGTCTATGGGATTGCACAGAGTTGAACACAACTGAAGTGACTTAGCAGCAGCGGCAGCAGCAAAGATTTCTTAGAACAAAGAAAACAATAACCATTAAAGAAAACATTAATAAATTACACCTCTTCACTAAAATGTACCACTGAAGAAAGGAACTGGCAAGATACAGAGTGGGAGAAAGTATTTTCAAGATATCTATCCAAGAAGGAACTGGTATCTAGGGTAGAAAAGAGAATTGCTCAGATCTGATAATGAAAATACAAACAACCTACTTATAAAATGGACAAGGTGTTTGAATGCTCATAACACAAAAGAAGACCAATGACTAACAAGCATATGAAAAGGTGCTCAGTATCTTAATCATCAGTGAAACAAAAACTATAAAATGAGGTACCACCACACACTCACTAAAATGGCTAAAACTAAGATTGTTGTTTGCTGTTATTTTAGTCACTAAGTCATGTGGACTGTAATCCGACAGGCCCCTCTGTCCATGGTATTTCCCAGGCAAGAATACTGCATGGGTTGTCACTTCCTTCTGGTGCTCCTCTTGACCCAGAATTGAACCCATGACTCCTTCATTGGCAAGTGGATTCTTCACGCTGAGCCACCAGGAAAGCCCAAAACTAGAGTAACAACACTGAATGACAGAGATGTGAATACACTGTTTCAGTGAGAGGGGAGAATGATCCTACCACTTGGGAAGAAAGTACTGAGAGTTTCCCATAAAACTAAGCTGGTAATTCTACTCATAGGTACTCACATCAGAGAAGTAAAAATAAAAGTCCGTAAAGAGGTTTAGATAAGAATGTTAACAGAAGTTCTTCAAAACTGAACAACCCAGATGACCTCCACCCAGAAAAAGAATAACTAAGCTGCAATAAATTCTTTAAAAAACAACAACAACAAAAAAAAAACACTACTTGGCAAACAAAAGCAACTAATGACTGATACAAGAGCATGACTATTAAGATTATTTTCTGAGTGAAAGAAGCTTTATAAAAGAGTGCATTCTGTATAGGTTTAGGTATATAAAGTTCTAGAAGAGGAAAAAAATAGTACATTCTGATAAGGAAAATCAGAACAGTTGCTTTGACAGTGATGGAGAAGGTAGAAGTAGCAGGATTGATTGATAAGGGGAAGGAGTGGGAGGTTACTGTCTATGGTGATGATAATATTCTATATTTGATTTTAAGGTACACCATAAATATGTACACATTTCTTAAATATTATCAAAGTTCACATAACTGTGATTTGTAATTTGTCACTGTTACAACTTTACCTATAAATAAAACCTAAGTCACTTCAGTCGTGTCTGACTCTGTGCGACCCCATAGACGGCAGCCCACCAGGCGCCCCCGTCCCTAGGATTCTCCAGGCAAGAACACTGGAGTGGGTTGCCATTTCCTTCTCCAATGCATGAAAGTGAAAAGTGAAAGTGAGGTCGCTCAGTCCTGTCTGACTCTTAGCGACCCCATGGACTGCCGCCCACCAGGCTCCTGCATCCATAGGATTTTCCAGGCAACAGTACTGGAGTGGGGTGCCATTGCCTTAGAGAACTATAAATAAATATTAAAGTTTGGATAATATAAGATGCTTAAATGTTTAGGTGATAACTTTTATTCATGTCTGTAACTAAAGGTATAAATAATAAGATATATTAATGTATGCATAGCAGAATGGATCGATAGGTAGATACATGATAAAGCAAAGATAAAATATGATAGAATCTACACAGGTTATAAAATTGTTCACTGTATAGTTCTTTCAACTTGTCCATGTATTTGAAAACTGTCAATAAAGTATCAAAATATAAAAATTAAGATGAAATAAACCTGCAGATTAAAACAAAGCTGAGAGAATTTGTCACCGACTGATGTATGCCACTAGAAATATTAAATGATTTTCCAGTTAAAATGTTACCAAAATGAATAGTCAGAAATGGAAAATATGCAAATAAATATAACAATAATTATTTCTCAGTTCTTAATGTATTTAAAGAATACTTATTTAAAGCAAAAATAATAGCAATGTATTGTGGCATTTAAATGCAAAGTGAAATGCATTGTTACAATAAAACAAAGAAAGGAGAGAAGAAAAGGAACTTTACCATTTTAAGGTTTTTATAAAATATGTGAAGTGATTAATTAAAGGTAGACTGTGATAAGTTCAAGATAAATATTATAAATACGATAGAAAAAAATTTAAAATAACATGGAATTACTCAATATGTCAGCAAATTTGGAAAACTCAGCTGTGGCCACAGGACTGGAAAAGGTCAGTTTTCATTCCAATCTCAAAGAAAGGCAATGCCAAAGAATGCTCAAACTACCACACAATTGCACTCATCTCACATGCTAGTAAAGTGATGCTCAAAATTCTCTAAGCCGGGCTTCAGCAGTACGTGAACTGTGAACTTCCAGATGTTCAAGCTGGTTTTAGAAAAGGCAGAGGAACCAGAAATCAAATTGCCAACATCCACTGGATCATAGAAAAAGCAAGAAAGTTCCAGAAAAACATCTATTTCTGCTTTATTGACTACGCCAAAGACTTTGACTATGTGGATCACAATAAACTGTGGAAAATTCTGAAAGAGATGGGAATACCAGACCACCTAACCTGCCTCTTGAGAAATCTGTATGTAGGTCAGGAAGCAGCAGTTAGAACTGGACATGGAACAAGAGACTGGTTCCAAATAGGAAAAGAAGTACATCAAGGCTGTATATTGTCACCCTGCTTATTTAACTTATATGCAGAGTACATCATGAGAAATGCTGGACTGGAAGAAACACAAGCTGGAATCAAGATTGCCAGGAGAAATATCAATA
>SJYT01071278.1:0-90669 GCA_006410635.1 Cephalophus harveyi | reverse complement strand
CTAAGGCCCACTTGACTTCACATTCCAGGATGTCTGTCTCTAGGTGAGTGGTCACACCATCGTGATTATCTGGGTCATGAAGATCTTTTTTGTATAGTTCTTCTGTGCATTCCTCCCACCTCTTCTTAATATCTTCTGCTTCTGTTAGGTCCATACCATTTCTGTCCTTTATCAAGCCCATCTTTGCATGAAATGTTCCCTTGGTATCTCTAATTTTCTTGAAGAGATCTCTAGTCTTTCCCATCCTATTCTTTCCCTCTATTTCTTTGCACTGATCACTAAGGAAGGCTTTCTTATCTCTCCTTGCTGTTCTTTGAAACTCTGCATTCAAATGGGTATATCTTTCCTTTTCTCCTTGTTTTACACTTCTCTTCTTCACACAGCTATTTGTAAGGCCTCCTCAGACAACCATTTTGCTTTTTTGCATTTCTTTTTCTTGGGGATGGTCTTGGCCACTGCCTCCTGTATAAAGTCACAAACCTCTGTCCATAGTTCTTCAGGCACTCTGTCTATCAAATCTAATACCTTGTATCTATTTGTCATGTCCACTGTATAATGGTAAGGGATTTGATTTAGGTCATACCTGAATGGTCTAGTGGTTTCCCTACTTCTTCAATTTAAGTCTGAATTTGGCAATAAGGAGTTCACGATCTGAGCCACAGTCAGCTCCTGGTCTTGTTTTCACTGACTGTATAGAGCTTCTCCATCTTTGGCTGCAAAGAATATAATCAATCTGATTTTGGTGTTGACCATCTGGTGATGTCCACGTGTACAGTCTTCTCTTGTTTTGTTGGAAAAGAGTGTTTGCTATGACCAGCGTGTTCTCTTGGCAAAACTCTATTAGCCTTTGCCCTGCTTCATTCTGTATTCCAAGGCCAAATTTGCCTGTTACTCCAGGTGTTTCTTGACTCCCTACTTTTGCATTCCAGTCCCCTATAATGAAAAGAACATCTTTTTTGAATGTTAGTTCCAAAGTCTTCTAAATCTTCATAGAACCATTCACGTTCACGTTAAGCTTCTTCAGCTGAAAGGAAAGAAACAAACTAGCTTTATCAATTACTTAGCAAAACAAATCATTCAGACCCTGAGATTGGATTAAGATGATGCCAAAATCTAGTGCCAATGTCTGCCAAAAGTAAAATTCAATTTAAAATTAGATACTCTCTGGAGGACGGAACCATTATTCTAGGCCATAAGGGTATTTATTCAATTCTGTATACAATGCATTGCATTCAATCGCGAATGATCAACATGCAATCAGATAAGCAACATGAATTAAAATAAAGAAAAAAAAACAAATAAATAATAGAAAAAGACCTGCATTTTTAAAGATCTAAACCAGAAGAATGAGGACTAAAGACAAACTTGAAACTATAAATGAAAAAATAAAAATTATAGTAATGAAAATTAAAAGGACTAATAACTGATTAGATGGATTATCAGCAGGTTGCGTGTGTGTGTGTGCGTGTGTGTGTGTGTGCGTGTGTGTGTGTTTGCGCGCGCATGCGCGTGTGTGTGTGTGTGTTAGTCACTCAGTCTTGTCTGACTCTTTGGGACCCTGAGGACTCTAGCCCACCAAGCTCCTCTGTCCATGACATTCTCCAGGCAAGAGTACTGGAGTGGTTTCCCATTCCCTTCTCCAGGGGATCTTCCTGACCCAGGGATCAAACCTGGGTCTCCTGCATTACAGGCAGATTCTTTACCATCTGAGATACCAGGGAAGCCCATAGACACGACTAAATAGAAAATGAGTGAACTGAAAGATGAGATAGAAAAAAATCCAAAATGAAGCACAGAATTTAAGAATTAGAAAAAAAAAGGAGAGGGTAAGTGAAAATATCTAAGTGAAAAGAAAGTGAAAGTGAAGCCGATCAGTCATGCCTGACTCTTTGCGACCCCATGGACAGTAGCCTGCACCAAGCTCCTCCGTCCATGGGATTTTCCAGGCAAGAGTACTGGAGTGGATTGCCATTTCCTTCTCCAGGGAATCTTCCCGACCCAGGGACCGAACCCGAGTCCCCCGCATTGTAGACAGATGCTTTACCGTCTGAGCCATCAGGGAAGTCTCGGTTGAGAGGTAAAGATGATGAAAAGAATACAAATAAAAATTAACAAAAAGGTAAACATCTGAGTAAGAATAAAGAAATATTGAATAATGAAGACAATATTAATATCATCTAAGAGTTTAAATATGTTCAAAAACAGAAGCAGCAATGGAATTAAAGTTATAAGAAGGTGAATTTGAAAGAAAGCGTCCTAAAGTCTTTGCATCATAAGTAAGAGGGTGAATCATTAAAGAATATCTGAAGTTTCATGGGTAAAGTTTGCAAACTCTGAGAAAACAACTGAAAAAATACTAAAACAACATATATTTCTAAACTTGCAGAGGGACATAAAAAAATCTGACTATCATCTATTCAGTGGCAATAATGTGCACCTGATAATTAGAAGTTCTATATGAGAAAAATGCTAATGATGAGTCTCTCTCTAATTATTTTTAATGTGAAAATTGCAATGCATTACACCTTAACCAAATCCCCTAATCAATGCCCTAAAGTGTAGTTAAGACATAGTAAAACAGACATACACAAAGTGTACCTACCTTATTGCTTAAAATTACTAGCGTGCTGAATTCAGCAACATAATCTCTCTATGGCCAGCTACACAGCACACATACATCTTTGTTTACAAATGATTTGCTTTTCAAAAAGTTCACAAACACATGCACAGTATTCTTTTGTACACAAACTGTATAAAGAAATTTTGTAGAACAACTTTATGGAAATATAATTTATACTTTCTTTTGAGTTTTCTAGTTTTAGCTCTTACATTTGAGTCTATGACTCATTTCTAATAAATGTTTGTGTATAGTGTCAAGCAGCTGTCCAAATTCATTCTTTTACTTGTGGAGATGCTGCTGTTGTAGCACCGTTTTTGAAAAGACTATTGTTTCCCCATTTAATGGTGTAGATAAACTCATAAAAAATCAATTGACCATGAATGTGAAAGTTTGTTTATGGATTCTCAGTTCTATCCCATTGTTCTATATATCATTTGGTCAATCTTATTTCAGTACTGGGCTTCCCTGGTGGCTCAGAGGTTAAAGCATCTGCCTCTGATGCGGGAGACCCGGGTTCAATCCCTGGGTCGGGAAGATCCCCTGGAGAAGGAAATGGCAATCCACTCCAGTATTCTTGCCTGGAGAATCCCACGGACAGAGAAGCCTAGTAGGTTACAGTCTACGGGGTCGCAAAGAGTCGGACACGACTGAGCGACTTCACCTCACCTCTATTTCAGTACCACACCTTCATGAATACTGTAGCTTTGCAGTAAGTTTTGAAATCAAGTAGTGTCAGTCCAGGGATCACTGAGTCAGACACGATTGAGCAACTTCACTTTCACTTTTCATTTTCGTGCTTTGGAGAAGGAAATGGCAACCCACTCCAGTGTTTCTTGCCTGGAGAATCCCAGGGACGGGGGAGCCTGGTGGGCTGCTGTCTCTGGGGTCGCGCAGAGTCGGACGCAACTGAAGCGACTTAGCAGCAGCAGAAGCAGTGTTGGTCTTTCATGTGTAAGGTAAAGGTAAAGTCGCTCAGTCGTGTCCGACTCTTTGCGACCCCATGGGCTGTAGCCTACTAGGCTCCTCTGTCCATGGGATTTTCCAGGCAATAGTACTGGAGTGGGTTGCCATTTCCTTCTCCAGGGGATCTTCCCGACCCAGGGATCGAACCCAGGTCTCCCGCATTGTAGACAGACACTTAACCGTCTGAGTATTTATATCAATAAAAGAAAAAATTAAAAAGAAGTGTCAGACATTTTGCCAAAGAAGAAATCAAAATGGTTCAGTTCAGTTCAGTAGCTCAGTCATGTCCAGCTTTTTGTGACCCCATGGACTGCAGCACACCAGGGTTCCCTGTCCATCACCAACTCCCAGAGCCTACGCAAACTCATGTCCATTGAGTCAGTGATGCCATCCAACCATCTCATCCTCTGTTGTCCCCTTCTCTTCCTGCCTTCAATCTTTCCCAGCATCAGGGTCTTTTCAAATGAGTCAGTTCTGAACCTCAGGTGGCCAAAGGATTGGATTTTCAGCTTCAGTATCGGTCCTTCCAGTGAATATTCAGGACTGATTTCCTTTAGGATGGACTGCTTGGATCTCCTGTCCAAGGGACTCTCAAGAGTCTTCTCCAACACCACAGTTCAAAAGCATCACTTCTTCGGTGCTCAGCTTTCTTTATGGTCTAACATTCACATCCATACATAACTACTGGAAAAACCATAGCTTTGACTAGATGGACCTTTGTTGGCAAAGTAATGTCTCTGCTTTTTAAAATGCTGTCTAGATTTAATATGTCGTAGCTTTTATTCCAAAGAGCAAGCATGTTTTAATATCATGAGTGCAGTCACCATCTTCAGTGATTTTGAAGCCCAAGAAGATAAAGTCTCCCACTGTTTCCACTGTTTCCCATGGAGCACAGAGAAACTGCTTTTACCAGAGCTCTTCTCGGAGAGTATTAGAAGTGAATGAAAGGGATATTTTAATAAGCTGCTGGAGGTGGGAACCACCATGGGACCTGCTGGGTGACAAGACTTGACGGTCTGGTCCTCAGCATCCGTTGGTTGGCATGCGGATGAGAGAATCAGAAGGCCAGCTGAGCCGTGCCCCTGGTGACCTTTTTGTTTTGCTTGTCTTTAAGGAATATAAATGTGAAGAGGCCAAAACATCCATTTGTCTAGAAGTTTGAACCTCAGCCTAGTCCTGCCAGTAAGAGACTGAGAGAAACTGGAGATGTGACATGTGAGGATGTCAAATATGTTTCTTTCCATCTTGCAATCAAAATACAAGAATGTCAAGCTATTGGATTTAAATAATAATCAATCACATCGTGAGTGATTTAAACCAACATTGTCTGATGATAGTAACTGGGGAAATTTTTTCTGACTCCAATAAAATCACTTTTCCTTTCTGGCCTTTTCCAACATAGATTATACTACACAGCAAAATGCCAAGCCCCAGAGTGGGCAAGTCTGGTATTCCTTCCTCTTTGTACTCTTTCTCCTCCTTGTTCATCTCTTTCTTCTTTGAAATAACAAAATATTGTATTTGGGGAAGATTTTGGCCATTTAAAAAATAGTAATTGGGGTGCATGTACAGAGTGTTTGTGTTAATTTTGAAGATTTGCATCCAAGAAGGTACATGCTTATCCTCGGCTACTGGCTCCTCCCCAAAGGCATATAAACACTTCCCAGTTTTCCTACACTCGACAAATACGTCCTCATCCTGCTCCTCCTTTGTCTCCATCCCCTCACAGATGGGCACAGATGAATTCCATGAGAGCTTGGCTCTCTGTCTCATTTCATACTCAGCGGTTATCCATATTCAGTGGGTAGCCCAGTGCCTGCCATACGATGTTCTCGTTGAGTATTTGCTGAATGAATAAACTACAGACTACTTGGTCTGCTCTTCTGTACTCCATTCTGAACATATGAATAAAATTGCATCACATAGCTATGGCCAGATTAGTAAATCATCAGAACACAAATGCCTGTATAACTACTGCTCAGATTTGTTGTTTTTATTCAGTCACTAAGTCACATCTGACTGTTTGCTACCCCATGGACGGTAGCACACTGGGCTTCCCTGCCCTTCACTATCTCCCTGAGCTGGCTCACACTCATGTCCATTGAGTCAGTGAGGACATCGAACTACCTCAGATGATGACATGTAATTTTGTCAGCACTCCAGATGATTACTTGGCCTTCTTTCCCACCCTCCCCCCTCCCTTCAAACATACTCTGTTGATTTCTAGCTTTATCTGTGTTTCAACTCTATTTATATAGATTGACTCTTTATAAATGAGATCACACGGTATGTAATCTGTTTCTGGTTCTCAATACTAAACACTGTAAGGATAGATCAAATCTCATTTATCAAATGCATCATTGAAGGATACTTGCTTTATTTCAATTTGAGGCTAACTGCTGCTATTACCGTAACCAATTTGTTCATGCCTCTTGGTTGCAAAGACTTATAGTTCATATGAGTATGATTGCTGTGCTATGGAATAGGTATGTTTTCAATTGGAGTAGGGAATTGCAAGTGCTAAGGTCAACATTCAGAAAATGAAGATCATGGCATCTAGTCCCATCACTTCATGGGAAATAGATGGGGAATGGTGGAAACAGTGTCAGACTTCATTTTTGGGGGGCTCCAAAATCACTGCAGATGGTGATTGCAGCCATGAAATTAAAAGATTGAAGAAGGCTGAGTGCCGAAGAATTGATGCTTTTGAACTGTGGTGTTGGAGAAGACTCTTGAGAGTCCCATGGACTGCAAGGAGATCCAACCAGTCCATTCTGAAGGAGATCAGCCCTGGGATTTCTTTGGAAGGAATGATGCTAAAGCTGAAACTCCAGTACTTTGGCCACCTCATACGAAGAGTTGACTCGTTGGAAAAAGACTCTGATGCTGGGAGGGATTGGGATCAGGAGGAGAAGGGGACAACAGAGGATGAGATGGATGGATGGCATCACGGACTCGATGGACGTGAGTCTGAGTGAACCCCGGGAGTTGGTGATGGACAGGGAGACCTGGCGTGCTGCGAATCATGGGGTCGCAAAGAGTCAGACACGACTGAGCGACTGAACTGAACTGAACTGAACTGACAAGAAGCTCAAATCAGATGCTCTGTAACAACCTAGAGGGGAGGGATCAGTGGGAGGTGGGAGGAAGTTTCAAGAGAAAGGGACATCCATAAACCTATAGCTGATTCATGTTGATATATGGCAGAAACCAATACAATATGGCAAAGCAATTATCCTCCAATTAAAAATAAATAATTTTAAGAAAAAGAAACTTTTAATGATCAAATCTAACTAAAGAACTAATGTTAAGGTATGAGAGCAATATATAGATGTAAAGCGTTTTTATTTTCTTGAAAAATGAAAGTGTTAGTTGCACAGTCATGTCCAACTCTTGCGATCCAACGGACTGCAGCTCACCAGGTTCCTCTCTCCTTGGATTCTTCAGGCAAGTATACTGGAATGGATAGCCATTCCCTTCTCCAGGGAATCTTCCCAACCCAGGGATTGAACCTGGGGCTCCTATATTGCAGGCAGATTCTTTACAGTCTGAGCCACCAAGAAAACTCTTTTATTATCATAGTATGAACAAATTAAAATATTTTATTTGGTTAAAAAAGAAGTGATTTAAACCTTGAATGCAAAATATTTTGGATTATGACAGAGAAACAATAAATAAGGATTTTTTTAGAGACCTGCTCACTGCTATTCAAAATATTACCAGTTTGGGTGAAATAGTCTGAATTTCAACTCTAACCTAAATGTTCTCTGTGTGGATCAGTAATTTGTGCACCCTGAGCAGCAGCATCTATTTCTAGATTGGGGTCTAGAAGTTCAGTGGCTTATGGACTCAGGCCAAGGCTGATTGACATATCAATCAAAGAGCTGAAGCTAAAGGCCAGTTCAAAAGGGGTGGCTGGATCTAAGTCTGAGGAAGTTGAGATTTGAAGGACAGAAGTCCCCAGGCACTAAGGGTTGAAGCGTCTATTAAGAGCTCTACCTCAGAAATCTTGAAACCAGTAGGAAACTGGGCACAGCCTGGAATTAATTGTCAGCAGGCTAATGTGAGCTGTTGGAGGCTCGTTTCCCTCCCTGGAGCCCCTGAAAGTTCTGAAACACTTTGCTGAAGGCAGAGTGGTCAGGAATTCAGGAACTGTAAGATCTTACCAGATCCTGTCCAGCAGTGCTCCTCGTCAACACACAAAACACTCAGCGTAGTGTCTGTCACATCAGGTGAATCCAGGGAATCTCACTATTCTCAGGACGTGTGTGACTGGAGGGACTTTGGAGAACCCCCCAGGCACCTGAGCCCTCCTGCATCTGGGCTTTCTGCAGGGTCATGAAGAGACCAGTGCTGAGTGCTCAGTGCAAAGCGTCCTAAGGAAGCTTCTAGAAGAATCTGTAGTAGTGAGAAGTTGATTGCCAATCACTTTTGAATGTAATATAGGGAAACAAATATACTTCAAAATATTTTGACTTATTTTGATACTTGCATTCAAGTTCAATGAGCTGAGAGTGGAAAGAGGAACAATTACAGAAAAATGAAAAAGTGAGGAAGTGACATTTTTGCTTTTGGAGAACAGAGGTACTCTGCCTTTTGTGGTTCACAGGCTTGCTTTGTGTCAGGAACTGTTTTAGTTACTTTAACTCATCTAATGGTCTTACTTTAGGCCTGTAAAGTTGATATTATCAACACAGCCATTAAACAGAGTTTAAATAATTTGTCCAAGGTCTCAGAGTGCAGTCAGGTCTCAGATCCAGGTGTTTTAGCTCTGGAGTCCACATCCTCAATCCCCATGCCCAGCTCACTTCTACTTATGTCTCCATCCTTAATGCCACTTTGTTTCCACAGTATAGAAAATCACTGTATTGCTTTGCTTTGTCAGCATTCCCAGGAATACATAAAAACCACCTTTGTTAACTGGACAAGAACATGACTAACATTGACAAATACAATGGGCTCTCAACTTGCTGGAATCAATTCATGTAAATTAGACATTACCACAATGTCTTTAACAGGAACTCATTCATTAACTTAACAAGTCCTCATTGAATGCCCAGTACATGGCAGGCACTAAGCTAGATATATAGGGTTGTGTGGTGTGCTAAAGATTATTTAATAGTCTCATATGACTCTGAAAAAAAAACCAGCATGATATCTTAAAGTTGAAATAGTCTACATTATCAGGTGTCAGACTTACACTAAAGGTAAACTTCAGGATCACACTAAAGATAAACTTCAGTATCAAACTCCAGGCCTCACGAGACTGCCTGTATCTACCTTTAACTAGAATCAGCACAAAACAAAAGAACTCTCTATATAAGTTTAGGTACTGTGTACAGATAATGCAGGCACACTCCTGTAAAGGAAAAAATGATCAGTTCCATTGCAAGAGAAGGATGAGAAATGTTAAAATTAAATCCATGCCCTTCTGATATTTCTACATTCGAAAGATGGGGGGAGCATTTAAAAAGAAAAGAGTGATTTGATATGAATCAATCAGCCAACAAGTGTAGAAACACGACAAGAGTTTTGGTCAAAGGTTCTTTGCACTGTGCTTTCCATGACCTCTGAAAGCAGAGTATCAGACAATTGGTTGGAGAAAGAGTGAAAGTTGCATTTCTATTATATAGTAATTTCATGTCAGAAAGGAATTAATTGTCCATTCTCTTTGTGCTCTTGATAGTTGTGGTCAATGAATTGATCTGACACTGAAAATTAATGCCTGCCATCTATTTTGTGTGAAATGATGATTCTCTGCTCATCAAGTTGTCAAGGCAAGCTGTTACCTTCGCTGAGAAATCTATCTGAAGTTTAGCTTTTCCAAAAAATTGAAAAATCTAGATGTTTTATGCATCAACCACATTTCCTATTCAGCGATGAGGTTCTTTGTACCTAGCCAAAAGATCAAGCATTTTCTTGAGTTTTATTTCCAGGTAAAACATAAGTGAGGTTGTTTATACACTGTGAGGATGGCAAAATTCAAACAACAAAAAGAAAACTGATCAACAAGCCATGCTATCTCAGGCAGAATTATACAGAATAGTCGTTAAGAATTTCACACGGGCAAAATTCAAATACCATTTAAGCGATTAACCAGTGATGGGTACGTACATCAATGGTTAGTTGAATCTTAAAATGGACTCAAGGTGTTTGGGGGGGCGGGGCTAGGCTTATCTGCAAAATGTAGATAACACCATCCTTGAACAATGTCAGAGATCGATGAGGTAATATATGTAAAATGAAATTGATTGTTTCAGGAAAAAAATAATAAAACGTCATCTACAGACTCATCTAAGTATTCTGGACATCAATTTTTACCTGATCTTATTGTTAATGAAGTAAACTAGTGCCATTAAGGAAAAGTCAACATTAAATAGCAAGTCCTTCATTTGAGAGCAGCAAGGTGAATTTTGGCTAGAATCTAGAAAGAATCTAAGCTGATGTCTTTCCTATAGCAGATAAGCATTCCATTTAAGAATTTGAATATACTGGCTGTACTTTAGTTGGTTTCTACTTATATTTTGTTTTTGTTGAGAAAATACATCCTCTTAGAAAATGATAATAATAAAATTATTATTTAATAGTCTTGATAATCAACATCTATGTAGAATACAAAACATTAAGTAACAAGTTGAATGTTTGCATCTTCTTTTATTCATGTCTGTAAAGGACCTCATTATATATCTATATGTTTATGTTTACTTGCTAAGTCAGGTCCAACTCTTTTGCAACCCCATGGACTGTAACCCACCAGGCTCCTCTGTCTATGGGATTCTCCAAGCAAGAATACTGGAAGGGGTTGCCCTTTCTTTCTCCAAAACTATATGTGTGTGTGTGTGTGTGTGTGTGTATACACTCATATATATATGTGTGTGTGTGTATATGTGTATGTATATGTATGTGTATATATATATTTGTGTGTATATATGTGTGTATGTATATATATGTGTATGTGTATATGTGTGTGTGTGTATATATATGTGTATGTATATATACACACACAGACACTTCTGGATAGCATAGCTTAAAATGTATTAAAAACTTTTAAGACATTGGTTATTTTTCAAGAAGCGTGCTCTCCTGTGTGCATTATGCATTTAAAAAAACTTTTATACAAGTTGCTACTTCACTAATGACAGATTGGCAAGGGATCAAGAGAAGTAATAAATGCGTGTCGATTTTCCTACAAAATTCCCTTGTAATGTTAATAAAAAGGGGCACAGTTACAATGTCAACTGGAGAACTGTTTCCTTTTCCAGACACTTGTTCTTAATGATGAGTTATACTTGAGGAAGACAAATACTGTTCTTTCCTAAAGAACTCATTTTTCCCTATGATGGAAATTGGAAGTCTATGATTTGTCACAACTCTCAGCAGGAAGTAAAATGGCCAAGCATGGCTTAACATGTCATTTATTCAAGTAATGTGGTCTCAGTTCTGTTGGTGACAAAATTCTCCATCTCTGGTTTGCCCTTGGCCACCATTTTAGCCAGTGATTACAATGAAAGAGTGAAGTTTGGACTTTCAGAGTGGCTTTATCCTGGCTCAAGTTCAGAGTCACCTTGTTCCATCCTGTAGGAATAGCAGTTAGATGTCATCCAGTAAGAAAAAGAACATCACCATCACTAAGTATCTTAATTTACTTTTCTGTATATGGAAGTTAACCTGGGACTATAAGGATATTCCTTTCCATGTATGGTGAAAGTTCTCCAACAAAAATGTGCATATGATATAAATAGATAAGTTTCCAGATATTCTTAAAGAGCACAGCCCAAACTGTAAACTGTGCTGTAAAGGAAAGTAGCTTTACAGAAATCAGGGATTAGTCTATAAATTTGCATGAGTATGCCTCAAGACTTAAGGACAGGATATCTGCATTGGCAGCTGAATGTGGTTCTTATGAATGGAAATAAAGTCACAGTTCAGTTCCTGCCGTTTAGAAGAAAAGTTACCAGGAAGGAACCTTCCCCAACAATGAACTGTTTGACACAAATCCTCTGCCTTGGTTGTATGGGCTGAGTACATCACTTCTTTTCATTTTATCCTCCTAGCCTTTCTCTTAAGTCATACTGTATCTTCAAAGACCATGTGTCCTTCAAACTCAATTTCCAATGTTCCAGTTTGAAATGTTAACACTATACAACTTTTCCCAAGTATTATACTCTAGGTCTGTATAAAAATTAAAAACTTAAAATCTCATCAAAATGTTCCTGAAAAATCTCTTAAATATTTGATGAGAAAGAGTACAACCACTTGATTTTGTATGTATAACCTGCAGACACCTTGACACGTTCTTCTATTAGTCAATGTTTCTCTCTGACCCTCAACTAAGTACTTATTATTTTTCTCCAGGATTTAAGCAAGTCATCACCACCCGCATTGTCTGGGCATCTTCATAAAAGGTCAGAAAACCTTTAAAATCATTTATACATGCCTTTCATGTCTCATCAGTGTACAAACTCCTTTCTAAAGCTGATTACCTTAATTCCTTGCAATACACAGTCATTTGAATGGGGTTTCAGAGAAAACTGTCCAAACTGCTTAAAATGCTTTCTTTCATTTCTCAATATTTTTGTTATATGTTCATTATATACCTTATGTAATAGTAACAACTTCTTGTTTAACTTAAATTTTGAACACTGACCCATATCAAAGGGTATATAGTCTTTACAAATTTTGATTTGTGAAGTTTTAGGGGAGCTAGCCCAGTTAACAAAGCAATTTGTTTCTTGTGAAATCAAAGGAAATCTCTCTGGATCCAGACACCATCTGTTGAACAAGCTAGTTAATAGAGTAGAAAGAGCATAGGGGTCAAATTACCTGGATTCAATTAAATCCTGGTTCTGCCTTTTCCTATACAAACAACCTGAAGTTAAATTCATTACCCTATCCCGAGGCTTGTTTTTCACATTTTTAATAATTATGATAATATTACAAAGTTCATAGGATTATTGGGAATTTGAATAAGATACTGCTTTAAACAAATCACTTGTATGAAAAAGTACCATACAAATATTGTTCTTACTGTTTTTGTGTTTTTTTTTAAATGTATAGTTTGGAGAATAAAGTAATGTAGTGAGTTTGAGTGTGTGTGTGTGTGCACACGCACATGTACTCCGTCACTTCAGTTGTGTCTGACTCTTTGCAATCCCATGGACTGAAGCCTACCAGGCACCGCTATCCATGGAATTCTCCAGGCAAGAATACTGGAGTGGGTAGCCATTCCCTTCTCCACAGGATCTCCCTAACCCAGGGCTTGAGCCTAGATCTCCTGCATTACAGGCAGATTCTTTGCCATCTGAGCCAGAGTGTGAATAATTATATCCCAAGCAGCTTCTTCCTATGAGTTGTTCATACGGCCTCATCAGAGAGCAATCTATAAAAAAGAAACACTAAAGAATGGTGATGTCTCTTCTACATGTATTTCCTTCTCATATATGCCTAGTTCCCAGGTATTTTGGTAAAGTTGAATGTTTGGGTTTGTTTGTTAGGCTTTCAAGAACAGACTTGGATAGGGGTGGTGTGGTACTGTTTACATTTTAAAATTTTCAAATTCAAAGTGAAGTCGCTCAGTCGTGTCCGACTCTTTGAGACCCCATGGACTATAGCCCACCAGGCTCCTCCACCCATGGAATGTTCTAGGCAAGAGTACTGGAGTGGGTTGCCATTTCCTTCTCCAGGGGATCTTCCTGACCTGGGGATCAAACCCCAGTCTTCCTCATTGCAGGCAGATGCTTTACCATCTGAGCCACCAGGGAATCCCAAAGTGACCAGGACCTCCTAACTGAACTGTATCTCATTGGCCTTTAATCTACCACCTCCTCTCCTATCTTCCTGTAGGAGTGGAACATCTATTTGGTATATAACAGAGATCTGGGCTGGATGGCTATTGAAATTAGACCATAAAGTCTCTAATACCACCCACTTTATTTTCATGTGTGTGTGTGTGCACACGCACATGTACTCCGTCACTTCAGTTGTGTCTGACTCTTTGCAATCCCATGGACTGAAGCCTACCAGGCACCGCTATCCATGGAATTCTCCAGGCAAGAATACTGGAGTGGGTAGCCATTCCCTTCTCCACAGGATCTCCCTAACCCAGGGCTTGAGCCTAGATCTCCTGCATTACAGGCAGATTCTTTGCCATCTGAGCCAGAGTGTGAATAATTATATCCCAAGCAGCTTCTTCCTATGAGTTGTTCATACGGCCTCATCAGAGAGCAATCTATAAAAAAGAAACACTAAAGAATGGTGATGTCTCTTCTACATGTATTTCCTTCTCATATATGCCTAGTTCCCAGGTATTTTGGTAAAGTTGAATGTTTGGGTTTGTTTGTTAGGCTTTCAAGAACAGACTTGGATAGGGGTGGTGTGGTACTGTTTACATTTTAAAATTTTCAAATTCAAAGTGAAGTCGCTCAGTCGTGTCTGACTCTTTGAGACCCCATGGACTATAGCCCACCAGGCTCCTCCACCCATGGAATGTTCTAGGCAAGAGTACTGGAGTGGGTTGCCATTTCCTTCTCCAGGGGATCTTCCTGACCTGGGGATCAAACCCCAGTCTTCCTCATTGCAGGCAGATGCTTTACCATCTGAGCCACCAGGGAATCCCAAAGTGACCAGGACCTCCTAACTGAACTGTATCTCATTGGCCTTTAATCTACCACCTCCTCTCCTATCTTCCTGTAGGAGTGGAACATCTATTTGGTATATAACAGAGATCTGGGCTGGATGGCTATTGAAATTAGACCATAAAGTGTCTAATACCACCCACTTTATTTTCAACATCAGAGTGATACTTACTAATCATGATGCTCATACCTAGGGGTACATAATATTTGTGATTTAAATTTTTTTTTAAATTGGAGGATAATTGCTTACAATATTGTGTTGGTTTCTGCCTTATATTAACATGAATCAACCTTAGGTATATACATGTCCTCCTTGGTAAGAGGGAGGTTTAGGGGTGTGATTCTGTTTTTAAACACATGTATAATTATCACCTTTGTTGTGAAAAGTCCATTCTCTTTGAAGGCATATTCACTGAAGTCTCCATTGGCTGACTCATGGCTGCAGCCTGAATATGGCTTCAGTCTTCCTGGAAGCTTTGGTTAAGTTGATCATGTCCTTCTTTCACAGGCTCACATTGACTTAGCTTTTAATTACTAGCATTTTCTCTTAGAGTCAGTCTTCAATTTTCTCACTGCAGACATCAACATGCAATGAGATCATCTTCCAACCTTTAACTGGCACTGACACAATGATAGCTGTCAAAATATTGGTTTTCAGACATTTGCCTGTATTTGCACTGTGGACACCTACAAATCAAATATAGTGCTAAAATTCAAACTTTTTATCCCCCCCCAAAAAAAAAGAAAGAAAAGAAATTTACCATTTTTCCTATAATTCTTGTTTCAGTTAGTTAGATCACTTTACATTCAATCTGGTAAGACAGAAAACATAAAGAAATCTTATACTCCATCCTTCGTAACAAGTCAGTCAGCAAGACTTGTCAGTTGCCTTTTCAAAATGTTTCTTTAATCCAACCATTCGTTTCGCCAGAGCTGCCCATTGTCTAGTGTAGGCCCTTAATTATTAAATCTAATTATTTAATCTAACACCTAATTATTACATCTAACACCTAATAGCCTCTTCTTCCTTCCATTCCCCTTCCACGCAGCCACCCAGTCAATTGAAAATGAGATTAACCTATGTCAATCTTTTCCTGCTTAAAAACAAAAAAAAACTAAATAAAAACTCAGTAAATAAAAGCTGAAAGAAAGAATACTTTATTAACAACCTATTCTCAACATATCTGTTGGGATTCATGCCTCTAGGACTTTATACTTACATTTTTGTGCACGGCTCCCTCTTGCTTCTTGTTGAAATAAACTTCGACACGTTCTTCAGTCCCTTCACTGGGACGCTAGGTACCAATTCCTCTTAGCTCTTAAAGGACAACACTTCTGCCATCACCCTCTCTCTCTCTCTTCTGTGTCATAAGGTATTCTCTTTCCACTGGATAATTCCCTTCACTGTATAAACATGCTCAAACATCTCATTTAAAAAACCCTGCGTTTTTCATGTCCCTCAAGAGGTAATGCTCTATGTTTTTTATGGACTTTTTAAAAAATATTCATTTTAGAAAAAAAAAGTGGGAGAGAAATGAAAGAAACTCTAATTCTGCCACTTTAATGTCCTAATTACTAGAGATTATAATACCTGATAATTACAACTCAAAATTCTTTGTTTCTTAAGACAGTTTTGACTATTTTCATAGGTTTATTAGATAAGTTTTATGATTGTTTTGATTGGTCTTACCCCATCCCACTTCCCCTTTAAATACCCTTCAAATTTTGATCAGAATTGTTGATGTTTTTCAGTCCCTAAGTTGTGTCCTACTCTTTGGGACCACATGGGCTGTAGCACACCAGGCTCCTCTGTCCTCCACTATTTCCCTGCTCAATCACTATTGAGTCAGTGATTCTATCTAACCATCTCATACTTGGCTGCTCCCTTCACCTTTTGCCTCAGTCTTTCCCAGCATCAGGTAAGTACTGGAGCTTCAGCATCAGTCCTTCCAGTGAATATTCAGGATTAAATTCCTTTAGGATTGACTAGTTTGATCTCCTTGCAGTCCAGGGTACTCTCAAGAGTCTTCTCCAGCACAACTATTTGAAAGCATCAATTATTCAGCTCTCTGCCGTCTTTATGGTCCAACTCAAACATTAGTACATGACTACTGGAAAAACCATACCTTTGACTATATAGACATTTGTTGGAAAAATGATGTGTCTGCTTTTTAATACACTGTCTAGGTTTGTCATAACTTTCCTTCCAAGGAGCAAACATTTTTTAATTTTATGGCTATAATCACTGTCCACAGTGATTTTGAAGCCCAAGAAAAGAAAATCTGTCACTGCTTCCACTTTTTCCCCTTCTATTTGCTATGAAGTGATGGGACTGGATTCCATGATCTAATGCTCTATTTTTAACTTCACCTTTTCAGCAGAAGTCATTCAAAAAATTGTCTATACTCAAGGCTTCTTCTTCCTACACTTCTCTCCTTATTTCACTTTGAACAATTTTTCATCTCCAGGAATTCACTAAATCCTCTTCAGTCAACATCAGGTATGATTTCTATGTTACCATTTGAAGGCACTTTGGATTTCATCTTACTCTATTTATATCCTTCAGCAAAGCTACACTCTTCGTTTTTGAAACATTGTCTTCACTTGAACTTCCGGCTTCCTTTCTCTCTTGAGTCTCTCCTTTCCTACCCCAGATTGATAATTGGTTCCACTGTACCTACCAGATTCCAAAAGCTGGAACACCTGAGGGCAGGGGGCCGGAGCCTCCAACCTTCTCTGCCTGCACTCACTTCATGGATGATTTCATCCATTCTGACTGCAGTAATTCCACAGGTAAACCAATGACTTCCAAATTCATCCCTCTGGCCCTGACCTTATTCTTGAACTTCAGATACACTTGAGCACCTGCCTACAGGAGATTTCGCTTGCATGTCTGACAGGCCTCTTAGGTGTTCAGTATTGAGCTCTGCCTCTCTCAGTGTCAAGTATGCTCTACATAAAGTCTTCCCATCTCAGTCACTGTCAGCTCCATTCTCCACTGTTTTAGACAAGTTATTCCCACATTTACACCATTGCAGTGGCCTCCTAGTTTGTCTCTCTGCTTCCATCTCTGTCCGCCATAGAGTTGGGGCATGTGTTCAGTCGTGTCTGATTCTTTGCAACCCCATGGATTGTAGCCTGGCAGGCTCCTCTGTCTGTGGAATCTTCCTGGCAAGAATACTAGAGTGGGTTGCCATTTCCTCCTGCAGGGGATCTTCCTGACCCAGGGATCGAATGCTTGTCTCTTGCATCTCCTGCATTAGCAGGCAAATTCTTTACCACTGGCACCATCTGTGAATCCTGTGTCCTTCTTTGGTCTTTTCCTGACACAACATCCAGAGTGATCTTTTAAAGTATCAGTGTAAGTGAGATCATATCAGTCCTTCTCTTCAAAATCTTTAATGCCTCCTTTTTTAACTCAGAGTAAATTCCTAGATTCTTACTCTGGCCCCAAGACTTTCTATGGTCTTTCTCTTCTATACATTTCAAGCCATGATCACTTCATACCTTCTTTGCCTCACCCCTCAGTTGTAACCTATTGGCCTCCTTTCTGTGTCTGCAACATCCCAAGTACACTGTGGTCTCAGGGCCTTGGTGCATTTTTCCTTTGCCCAGAAAACTTCTTCCTCATATCCATATTGCCTTTTCTCCACCTTCTTTGGATCTCTGTTTATCAATTTAGCCTAGAGGTCTTCTACACAACATCATGTAAGTTACACACTCCTGCTGTATCTCTTTATGATACTTCCTAGTACTTATCACTTAAGGAATAGGTATTTGTAATGTAAGTCCAATTTATAGCATTAGGACATAAACTCCAGTGAGCAGTAGGACTTACCTGTTTTTATTTGTTGATAGCTTCTTTGGACCCAGGTAAGTACTTTGCTGGGCTTCTCAGGTGGCACTGTGCTAAAGAACCCACAGGAGAATGCAGGAGACTGAAGCAACTTAGCCCAAGCACACACAAGTACTTTGTCATGCCCTACTCCAGGGGATCTTCCTGAGTCAGGGATTGATCCTGGGTCTCCTGCTTTGCAGGCAGATTCTTTACCATCTGAGCCACCAGGGAAGCCCTAGTTAAGTAGTAAGAGGAATAAATATTTACTGAATAGAAAAATGGTTAACATTGTGCATATATAACTAAGTAAGCAAGTTTTTTTTTTTTTTAATGAAAATTCATCACAATTTCTGGCAAAATGACTCAGAATAACTGAAAGTGGTTTGCCATTTGAGTAATCTGAAGAGAGCAGCCCATGGCAGTTCACATCACATTTTGTTCAGAAATAAACATTAATAGTAATTTAATTTTTAGCTAAGGCAGTGGCTCTTCCACAAGGACAATCAACCCCCCTGAAATGAAGAGAGGATTAAAATTAGTGAGACTGGAAAACCAAGAGGAATTTAACAACCAAATCGGTATCTCTACTTGATCAACATGTACCAGGCAGTTGACCCCGCAGAGATCATCAGGACAATGTTCACTTTTGCTCCACTCTTTTTAATGCTAGTGATGGTCATGCACAGGCTGAAAGTAGGGGAGTTTGTAGCTGGGAATTGGTTTTTCTTACAGTCAGAGTGGAATGAACCTGATAGATTAACTGGGCCAGTGGTTTTCAACCATTTCCCCCCGAAAGTGATATATTTAATACCTTCCAGGTAACCTTTCCCTGAACTTCGTCCTCACATCACTCACTCGAGTTTGCTACACAAGTGATATCGCCTGTGGGTTCTGTGCAATTTCAAATCACTACCTAAATGCCCCTCCCCCAGAACCATTTCTCCCCTCCATTTATATACTGGTAACATGAAGCTGGGAACTGTTTTCTAGATGAAACCTGTCATTTTTCAGAAAAGCAATCCGAGGCTTACAGAGAATAAGCAACTCACCAAAGACGATGGAGACAGAGAGCTAAGATCTCAAAAGTCAGAGACTAAGAGATCTAGAGACTGAGCAAGACATCTTCCTGGCATGATACTTATTTCTCTGTTAGTGAGAAACAAGTGTCAAAGGGACAATGGCCAAGCCATCCGTTCAGTTCAGTCGCTCAGTCGTGTCCGACTCTGCAACCCCATGGACTGCAGCACACCAGGCCTCCCTGTCCATCACCAACTTCCAGAGTTTATTCAAACTCACGTCCATTGAGTCAGTGATGCATCTATAGATGGCATCTATATATGGCCAAGACATATGTAGAAATAAACCCTGACCGACAACCTGCAGGGGGTCCAGGAAGCCAGGCTGCTCTCCACTGTAACCAATCCAATAAGTGAGAGTGCTGTCTGTAAGAACCAATCCAGGAGACTAAGCATAGCCATGTGACAATTGGTCTGAAATGGCTAAGATGTGATTAATATTAATAACTGACAATTTCCCTGATTTTGCCCTCTCTTCCAACATAGGACCAACCTGAGAACCCCAAACATGAACGCCTGACCAATCACAAAGGATGCTCCACCTGTAGCTAGCCCACCTGCAGGGTCTCCATGCCAACAGCCTCCAATCCGGGCATACCTGATGTCACCCTGCTTCCACGAGAAGGCTTGCCCGTGTCTCTACCTGCCTTTAAGTTTCTGCCAAATGCAAGTGATGGTGGCTGATCCCCTTGCTATAGAAAGCTCTGAATAAACAGTCTCTTCTTGGTCTCATGTGGGTGAACTCACTGATTTCCGCAGTGCTCATGGACGTCCCATCAGACACAGTGGGCACTGCCCAACTCTGCAGACCCCAGCCTTGGACCACGAGTTACCCAAGAAGATAGAGAGGTCCCTAGTACCCCGCTGTACACAGCTTGTCAAGTCCACACTTATATGGTAAGTCAGCTTTAGCTCCGAATTTTGCTCTCTTTGTGTTGAATTTCTCAGCTATTTATTCCCAGTTTGGTCCCCAGATTTTGTTGTTAGTTCCCATTTGGTTGGCATCCTGGTGGAAACAGGCTTTTTCATCCCTGTTGCTCTCTTTTTTGTTACTGTTTTATGTTGCACTGTCTAAAAGTGTTTTTTGGTTATAAAAGGAGAATAATTGTACGGTACAAGGCAGGCGGAGATTCTTGAAGTCTGTTGTTCTAGCTGACCTCACACATTGGTGAGTTTGTGCTTCTCTAGACCGGTATCTACTTGGACAAACTTTGTTGTGGGCCACCAATACATCCTAACCATGTCATTGTAAATGAAGACTAAATTCTCTTGAATTCCTACTGCAGTACTATATTGCACGTTACTAAATGACGTTGTCTTCCATACTTCTATAATGTGTAATGTGTTTATTACTGTCAAAAACTTTATATTATTACTATTATTCATTGTGTTCTAATAATCTCTGCCAGAGCTCCTGGAAGAGAAATTTGGCTCAGTTGGCAAATTTACCCAAGGCTGGCTCTGGGCAATTTTTGGTTCTGTCAAGGTGTCCTGCCTTGTATATGACAGACATTTGCACATGTTTGCTTTTCTTAAATGGGAAGAAACAGAGAAGGAGGGAAGACAGCTATAGAACATCAAGGTGATACCCATATAGAATCTTAAAGGTTATATAGTATCTTAAAGGTGAATAAAAAGAGGATTGGAACGATTCATTAACTTGACCAAATCACACAGCTAGCTAGTGGTGGATCCAGATGTTCAAACCTAGTCTAATTTCAAAGCTTATCTTCTTTCTGTTTTGCCACATTAACCCTTAAAGCATAAACACAATCACAGCTTAAAATCTGCAGTAGAATTGGATGAAATGATGTTAACACAAAAACATTTAAAGCATCACGTTTTGTGGGGTGGGGGCAGACTTCTGCTTGAGGTGGAAGAATCCTAGGTTCTTCCGTTGCTTGAACACTTATTGGAGTTCTGGCTCCTTAAGTAGGAATTCAGCAAAGCCTGCTTTCCTAGTTAATGAAGTGTGTGCTGCCCTCTACTGGCACCAAGAAAACATTGCTGCGCTTTATGTTGGCTCAGCAGGGCAGAGGATGTAAAGATTAAATTTCTCCCTGTCATTTTCAGAGATTTCCAGTGTGTCTGGTTTCTTTCTATTGTATTTTCTCCTTGAATAAACTTACAAACTTCAAATTCTGTCCTTGCCAATCTCTTCTGGCTATGCCGTTCCTGTTGATACATTTTAGATTTAGCAGAGGAACCTAGAAAAACTAAAGCTACGTCTTCCTTAATGGAAATGCAGGAGATTAGAAATTGGCATGTGTGCTAGGATCAAGGATGCAGTAGTCCTTGCTATTTGCTGTCAATATTGCCCTAGATTATAGGTGACTAGTATGTAAACTTTTGAAGCCATTATTCTTCCCTGTGCTATATAAAACTGATGATTGATTCTCAATAAGGCAATTTTAATATTCACCTGTTCATTTAATCATTCATTTATTAAACCAAGACTCTTAAAGTCTACTCTGTACCACCATGCTAGTGGTGAGATGGTGCAAATGAGAAGTAGCTACCTGCAGTTCAGCAGTGAAGATGGGCTTGCAAATAAATGATTGCAATGCAGTTTAGATAATGCTGTGATCTTTACAGAGTACTGCACATTCTGAGCAAGAATGACTAATCTTTGCATGAATGTGACCAGGAGACTTTACGGATGAGAGTGTGCTTACATTCCCAGGTAGGGAAGAGTTTACATGATGGATAGCAAAGGAGGGGGATTTCAAATTGAGGGAATTCATGTCAAAGGTGTGAGGATAGGGAGAAATGGAAAGCAAAGCCAGAACATACAGTTCTATGTGTTGACATGAAGAATATCCGGGGAGTGTGTGAATGAAGTCTGGTATATAAAGAGAACAGAGTTTTGAAGGGGCTAACTTTCACACATGATAAATTTGGACTACGTATTGTATGTATTACATATACAGAGAAAGATGGCAGGAAATTATTGAATATTTTCAATCTATGATTCTTATTCAGATTCTGTCTTGTGCAGTATAAAGTGGGAAATGGCTACTGTAAAGGAATCAATGGGAATACCGATTCTACTTTGGAAAATGCATACTCTTTGGGATATTTTCTGAAATCTTCTGATTGATGGCCTAATTAAATAGATAACTACTGAATTCTACTCAATACTGTAATATGTAACCATATATCGACTCTTTAACATTAAACTGAATTTAAGGGTAAGATATTTGTACCTGTTGCTTGAATAAGAGAAATAAAACTTTCTTTTCCAATATCCACCATCCACCTCCAAAATTCTCTACTCTACTTTGTTCTTATAAAGTAAGTTTCTGACTACATTTTATCTACTTCATGTGGGTTTGATTTTTTAAATGAACTTTGCTTGTGTATTATTAAAAAAAATTTAAAAATTGATATAAAAATTCAAAAAATCAAAAAGTGGTTAAAAATTATCCTCTTATACCCAACAACTACATGTATGGATGTGAGAGTTGGACTGTGAAGAAAGATGAGCACTGAAGAATTGATGCTTTTGAACTGTGGTGTTGGAGAAGACTCCTGGGAGTCCCCTGGACTGCAAGGAGATTCAACCAGTCCATTCTAAAGGAGATCAGTCCTGGGTGTTCTTTGGAAGGAATGATGCTAAAGCTGAAACGCCAATACTTTGGCCACCTCATGTGAAGAGTTGACTCATTGGAAAAGACTCTGATGCTGGGAGGGATTGGGGGCAGGAGGAGAAGGGGACGACAGAGGATGAGATGGCTGGATGGTGTCACCAACTCGATGGACATGAGTTTGGGTGAACTCCGGGAGCTGGTGATGGACAGGGAGGCCTGGCTTGCTGCGATTCATGGGGTCGCAAAGAGTCGGACACGACTGAGCGACTGAACGGAACTGAACCCTGAAGAAGGAAATGGCAACCTACTCCAGTATGCTTGCCTTGAGGATTCCATGGACAGAGGAGGCATTCAGGCTGCAATCCATAGGATCGGAAAGAGTCGGACATGACTGAAGAGACTTAGCATGTACCCAACAACTAAAGATTCCCATTTTTAAGTGAGCAACACTTTGCTGCTAAGGTTTTCTAGGCTACATGTTTTACAGGAAGAATTTAAAATCTCCCATCACAAGCTCATATGGTGTCCGATGCAGTGTTACCAGTCACGGGTAAACTGGATATTCAGATGATGCTTCCATGGCTGTAGTAATTTGTTGCAATGAACTAATAGTTAATAGAAGTTTAAAACAATACTACCATTCATACCTCTGGTATGGCTACAGATTTATTTTCTTCATCATTAATTAATTTTCTATTTATAGTTAACCAATAAAATTGCTGTTAGGAAGTCTGCCATGTTATCATATCTAGCTAATGAGTTTTACCTAAACTCTCATTAGAAAACTTTTCAATTAGGCAGCAATGCCTTATTGGGTACAGTGTGTGGGAGGAAGTGATATGAAGGAAAACCTCTTATATTAAGAAAAGAATTTACTCGAATTTTATTACCAGAATTCATGGCTCAAAGCCTTGTTTATGAGGCCCGTTCTCACTTTCTGCATCTGATTCTGTTGGCACTTTTACATGCAAGATATACTCAAATTCTATGAATATATTGTTATTATTTTGCATTATATGTAGCTCCTCATTTGTAATTTGAGGCCAAGTTTATAATTTTTAAATTTAATTTCTTTTAATTTTCAATTTTTTTAAAGTTTTTGTACCATTTTGAAAGATTAATTTCCATTGACAGTTACTACAAAATATCGACTCTTTTCCCTGTGTACTACAATATACCTTGAGCCCACCTTACACCCAATAAGTACTGTTTAAGGATTCCAAACTCACTTTTGGATAATCACCACTTATTCTTTTATATGCTAACAACAAAACAGAAAATACCCGGAAATATGCCAAAGAATGATGAACCCTAATTCTTTTGCCTTGGTCTTAATTTTCCATCAGCAGTTCCAGATCCAACATACTCCCACTTTTTAAGGGTACCCTTTCCTTGATGCATTTGATATAGTTGAGCAGCTGACTGGGAAAAAGGACCTCGTTAGTGAAATGCTCTACTACTGAGAAATTTCATTACTGAAAAGCTAGTGTTGTAAATACCAGCTTTCCCCAGGTAGGCCATGCCTCTGTTTCTATGGCAGGCATGACTCAGTGGGAGAAAGTTATCATTCATCTCAGCACAGACGCTAAGCTGGATATTCAAGTGGGAATTCAAGTGAGGATTACTGGCAGGTGTCACCTGCTCCCATCACTGGGAGGAGTTGTATTCATCTTTGCATAAAGAGCATTCTCCAACAGTATCACTTGGTCAGAGTAAAACATGCTGCTGCATTTTCATTTCCAGAAGCAGAATGAGCATCAGTGTTCTCTGAGCTCAACCTACCTCTGAGGCAAGTCAAGCCGTGTTGGTTTTTCAGATGATTTTGAGTAGCCTTAATGTTCCTCTGGATGGTGGCAGGCCCTGGTCATTCTTGGTTCTGATGTGGATAACTATTAGCCAAATAATACACTTATCATTTTATCTGAAGGGTATTTGCTGTTTTCCTTTAAATGTGAGAAAATCAAAAGCCCAAAATTTGGAATGGCTTTTATTTGTCCCTCCAAGATCCACTCTCCATCCATTTCCACCTTCCTCTGTAATTTAGGAGGCTGACTGCATGGTTGGATCAATCAAGTCTTCATTGTCCTCTGCCTTTCTGTTGGATTTCTGGGGAAGGGGGAAAGGGGAGTCAGGCAACAGACAGAGGACTGGAAGAAAGAGAAGCTCTGGTCCTTATTCCCCGAGTTGTCCTGCTAGGTCAAAGGTTGGTAGTGGTTGCATTCTACACTGAAGGCCCTGGGCACCACTGTGGTGGTCTTCTCCTATAGCCAGAGTCTCATCCTATTCTAGTAACTGGTAACCCCCTCTCCTTGAGCACAGGTAGAATCTGTGATTTGTTTCTAACCAACACAGCATTGCAAAGGTGATGAGATGTCACTCCCTTTATTAGGTTATATCATACAAGGCCTTACTGGCCTTGAAAAAGACAGCAGTCCAGTTGTTGACTGCATGGAGAGGGTTACATGGCAGAGATCTATGGGGATCTCTAGAGCCTTCGGGTAGTCTCTGCTGCTGCTGCTGCTAAATCACTTCAGTCGTGTCCGACTCTGTGCGACCCCATAGATGGCAGCCCACCAGGCTCCCCCATCCCTGGGATTCTCCAGGCAAGAACACTGGAGTGGGTTGCCATTTCCTTCTCCAGTGCATGAAAGTGAAAAGCGAAAGTGAAGTCGCTCAGTCGTGTCCGACTCTTAGTGACTCCATGGACTGCAGCCCACCAGGCTCCTTCTGCTATGGATTTTCCAGGCAAGAGTACTGGAGTGGGGTGCCTTCACTTTCTCTGGGATAGTCTCTAGTCAGCGTGAAAATGGATCTCAGGCCTACAAACACGAGGAGATAAATTCTGCCATCAGCCCAAGAGTACTTGGAAAGGAATCTTTCCCTGTTCAAGCCTTTGATGAGACCACAGCCCCAGCCAATACCTGGACTGTAAAACATTGAGACCTTAAGCAAAGGACCCAAGAAAGTCGTACCAGAATCCTGATCCACAGAAATTATGAGATAACACATGTGTGTTGTTTTAAGCCACCAACAGAAATAAAGCCAGCAATAGAAAGCAAATACAAGTCCCTTCATTAATGATCTTATGAGGGTGACATCTATTTCTTTCCAGGACATTAAATGAAATACGTAGACCAGGAGTTGGCCAATACTTTTTGTAAAAGGCCCATATAATAAATATTTTAAGCTTTGCAGGTAATAAATGATGCCTGTTGTGTATTCTTTCTCTCTTATAGTCTTCTAACTATTTAATAATGTAATAAACATTCTTAGTTCTTGGGATATATGAAAACAAGTGGTCTGCTAGATTTGACTCATGGGCTGTAGTTTGCTGACCACCGTTTGACAATCATAAGGCACTGGGAGATGAGTATGTATTCTATTTATTGTACTGCTGTATATTCATCAGAATTTCTTTGCTGTACTTCCTGAGCACAAATCTAGACACCATTTCCCAGCACATGAAGTATGTGTATAATTATATGTCTGAATTCTGTCCAGTGGAATGAGGGTGAAAGTGCTCTAAAAACTTCAGGTCTGGTCTACAAACATCTTGTTCAGTTCTCCACAATTGTTGATCCTCCATGCTCTAGATGGAATGAAGGATTCAAAGTTTTCACGGATGGAAGTGCCACAGGTTGAGGAGGGCTGCATCCCCATATTTCATCATGGAAGACTGCTTACATGTAGAGCTTTCATATTTAACTACAATATGTATGGGAAATAAGCTGATACTGTTGGTAAAGCCACTGAGATTTGGGGGTCCATTCATTTGTACATATCTCAAAGCTAGCAGTACTGAAACTGATGTTAAAGTGTTAGTTGCTCAGTTGTGTTCAACTCTTTGCAACCCCATGGACTGTAGCCCGCCAGGCTTGTCTGTCCATGGGATTCTTTAGGCAAGAATACTGGAGTGGGTTGCCATTTCCTTCTCCAGGAGATCTTTCTGACCCAGGGATAGCATCTGGGTCTCCTGCATTGTAGATTCTTTACCATCTGAGCCACCAGGGAAGCCCAGCAGTACTGAGGAGGAACTTATTCTATACGTATTTGCAGAAGACAATGCCCCAGAGATCTATTTAGTTGCATCAGTAAAGGAAACACTTCTGCTATATATTCATCAGAATTCATTTCCTGTACTTCCTGAGCACAAATCGAGACACCATTTCCCAGCACATGAAATATGTGTGTAATCGTGTGTCTGAATTCAGTCCAGTGGAATGACAGTGAAAGTGCTGTAAAAAACTTCAAGTCTGGTTTGCAAACACGTGGAAATTAGTAAGAGTGGGAAAGACTGGAGTTAGAGTATGACTCAAGTTAATGGAAAAATCCACGTCCAAAGACCCAAAGACCCTCAGTTCTGTGCCCTTGTTACGACAGATTTTATGCCCCCTCTGTTCCTTAGAGTGCTCCTCTGCTCCTGAGAGTCTCTCCAAACCCCTGGACACATATTTGCTGTAGGTGGCAGAGAAAGAGAATCATAACAGCCTCCCAGTCTTGAAATCCATTCCACACACTGGCCATCCCCCCAGCTTGCTCACGACTGTGGAACCTCAGCCTTTCACGTTTCTAACAGCCCTTCCCCAAAGAGCTACTACTGCCTGGTGTATAATCACCCCTATAAAATGGATATGAATCTTTAAATCTATTTAAATCACATTCCTTTAGAGCCCTTGAAAGGTAGTTCCTATTCAACAAAATAATTTCTCATGCAAGAAAATCCTTGTACTTTGTGTGATCAGTTCAATTGGAACACAGGAGGGGCTTTCTTTCCTGAGCTTGTCTTTGCCCTGTAATGCAAAATGACCTAGTGGTCTGTGGGCTTCTTCTGATGCCTCTGGCTCAGCTATTGACAACCAAGCCCTTAGAAGGTTTGGAATCAATAGGAATAGAATAAAAGGACACAGTGCTTTTACACATGGGTTATTGCAGCGTATATCTATTTATAGTGAACTTCATCAATATGGATGATTGCCTTCAGCTACTGCATTGTTAGTATTCATCGATTTAAAGCCTTCAAAGAATTCAAATGCCAAGCATATTAAAGAAGCATGTCTGGAACCCAGACTATTCAAATATAAAAGAGTCAATAGAGAGAGACAAAAGTTTCCTAAATAATTAATTACTAAGATCATCGCTAAAGTAACAGACCTCTCTCTCTTTCTCTCTATGGAGGACTGTTTCTGACACAGACGAAATAAAGCTGAGGCAGTGCTTGTCCAGTAACACTAGGTGGCAGCAGTGGGTTTTGAGCCAAAACACTACCTTTTCCAATGGGCAAAGTTACCATGATTAAGAACCAACCAGTCAATTTATGAATAACTAGATTTTGATTACCTATGAAGACATGGATTTCTTTTTACTGCCTTTAAAAAAAACAAATATGTCCAAATATCCTGGGGGGAGGAGCGGTGAGAAAGTAAATTTGCCATGCAAGGGAGTATCAGGAATGTTGTGATTATAGTCTATGAAATTTGAATAAAACACACATAAAATTAGAAACAGAAAAATAATTTCCTCTTGCAGAAAATAAACTATTCTTATAGGGGAAGCAATGGTTTCACAGAAGACTTGCATTTAAAACTTTGGCAGTTACTACCAGCTAAAGACTCTGATGTTGGGAGGGTTTGGGGGCAGGAGGAGAAGGGGATGACAGAGGATGAGATGGCTGGATGGCATCACGGACTCGATGGACGTGAGTCTGAGTGAACTCCAGGAGCTGGTGATGGACAGGGAGGCCTGGCATGCTGCGATTCATGGGGTCACAAAGAGTCGGACACGACTGAGCAACTGAACTGAACTGAAATGAACTGAGACGGTTCTTAGCAATTTGTAATTAGAAAGGGACTGACTTGTCAGCATATGATTGATATTTGAAAAGTAATGTAAACTTTTGTTGATTTATTTTCTGTAATGCTATTCAGTATTTTTAAGACTCTAGTGTAAATATCTCTTAACACAAGAGGAACCTATTAATCCTTCTGGAAAGGACTAAATTATGTGTCAATTTTTAAATCAAGAAATAATGCAAGATTAACAATCTGACCTTAGTCTGGCAAGTTGGGTCAAGAAATAAAGATCGGGTGTGTTCTCAGATTCTTACAGGGTTTTACTCAGCATTTATCTGAATAATTGAAGCCAGTTCAGAGTATTGTTGCCAACAGAGGCAGGAAGACGTGATAGAAGTCTGGACAGAGAGTGAATTTTAGTTCTGGCTCTAACTCTAATTTATTTTCTGACACTTAGTCAATAACATAGCAGTCCTAGATGCCAAGTGTTCATTTTTAAACACATAAAATGTATCTCTTGTTTTAGATGATTTCTTCTACATTCTCATCTGGTTTTATGATCAACAGATTCCAATTCCTTTGCCCAGTGATCAGTTGGTATATGTATTTGGCATGTAATGTGTAGAAAGTGTGTGTGTGTGTGTGTGTGTGTGTGTGTGTGTGTGTGTGTGTATGCATGCATGGTAGAGGATTGACCCTGGTTTTAAACTCACAATGAAAATAACATAGCCAGTAAGTGCTGCCTCTTGTACAGGACTATATTGTGTATTTATTTATTTACTTCACAAAGAGCTCTTGAGAACATTGTGCAAATGTGTATAGTTTTGTACCTAGAAGAAGGAAAGAGGGATATAACAAGTGACTCTGTTACAACCACAGGGAATTAATTGTATTTTTCATTGTTGTTTTCTTTACTCTCACCTCAGGATGGAAATCAAGTACCTTTACATAGAATCTGCCACAGGGAATGATTTCACTATAGTCACTAGGTCTTGGCTGAGGCTTTACAGAGATCAGGCACTTCTGATTCTGCTAAAATGGAAAATGTACCTAAGGCTCAGAAAGACAAGGCTGATGAAATTTAATCTATTTAGTGTTTCTTACATAGATTGGTCTCCAGACCTTTTTGAAAATGATGAGTTCAATGTGGCAGGTTTCAGGTCTTCCTTAATTAGAAATATGTGTTAGTTATGAGTATAACCTCATTGTCCAGTTAGATCATGGTTATGATGTGTCATGAGAGAAACGATGGGAGGACTGGACTTCATGAGTTTATGGGGGACTTAGAGTTCCAATCTGACAGCAACTAACATTTAACGAATATCTACCATTTTCTAAGCTTCATTCTAAGTGCTTTATCATTAGTGTCTCATTTAATCTTCCTATCAGGAATAAGAAATCTACACGATCAATGTACAGATGAAGAAAATAAGCTGGAGGAAGGTTAAGAAACTTGCCCATGGTAATAAGTGGCAGAACCAGGATTCAAAACTAGAAAGTCTGGGTTCTGAGCCCAAGTTCTTAACCATCATTTAGGTAGCTGGGCTCAGAGCTGAGTCTTCTGTTGTGGAAGCCTCAGGAAGCAAAGCGATGTGACTTTGTTAAAGAATTAGTGCAGTCAACATGTGGTTGCCTTTTAGGTTTGTCAACTCAGCCTTACTCTGGAAGAATTGGAGTTTTAATACCTAACGAGAACAATCAACTTTTAAGAATTCTTGCAATTCTTGTGAGAGTTCCCTCACGTCATTAGTGGGGAATCTTCTAGCTGTTTGGTCAGACCACTTGCTTTGAAAGTAAAAACCTCAACAGTCCTGAAGAATCACTTCATTATTTCAGAATAAGTCATATGAAAAGCTGTTACATCATTTTTTCTACGAAAGAATCACATCCCACCTCCCTTAATTGTTCATGTCTCTTATTATTAACATGTCCACCCGTCAATAGATGAATGCTGCTCAGAAGGCTTCTATTTTTCTCTGCCATTGCTGTTACACCAGAGAGAAGCACAGAGAGTTAAAAATGGCATAATATATTGCTATTAATAATTGCTCTCCCCAGTGCTACCTGGTTAAATGTGCAACAAAGAATAAATTAAATTGGTTGGCTTCAGACAGCATACATATTCCATGACTGTCAATGGGTTACGTTATTTGCAATTCTCAAAGTTGCCGGAGAGAGTAGTAACAAATTCCCCATTAACGGAGAGGCTCAGACCCATGGGAAATTGCGTCATTTGACCAGTGATCTCTTCACTGGGGACAGAACCGTCTCTTCGGCTTTAGGTACTGCAGAAGTACATTTTTTTTTCCTTACCTCAACCCAAAGCTGAATATCACCAGGGATGATCATTTAATTTCACATTTTATTAAAACACTTAATGCAAAGCCATGTTATAACTGAAGGCAAAGCACAGAGCCTGGCGTAAGGAGCTCTTCTTCAGCACACAGTAATGAAAGAATTACCACGTTAATCTATGTATAAAGGCCCTTTAGAGATTTTTCATGCCTCCCGTGGTTTCATTTTCCGTGGAAATGTGGAGTCAGAAGAGCTTCAAACAAAATTATTCATCGTTAAACATTTCACTTTTACAGGCACTGCTCTGTCAAGGTGCCGCTTCCATGGCGACACGCAACGTGACTCTTTTCTTCCAGCTCGGTTTTCTGTAGCACGCACCAGCACTGCCCCACCTCGATCTGGTGCGCGTGGCGGCAGCACTCTGTCCATAAACACATCCCGGAGAGGCTGAGCCTCCTCTGTTATATGAAGGCATGTCCTCCAAGTAGCACCTCCATGATCTGTCTGCTAATTGTATTCAACTGAGAGATGCTGGCAAATTCCAAAGAACGCTGGGTAGTGTTCTTAGAATGCTCTACCTAAAGGGCACCCATGTGGCCTGGACTGTCGCCAGCCTGCCCAGCTGGCTTTGAAGTTTCAATAAAGTGGGTATGGGGGGAGATCAGAGGTGGGACTGAAATTATTTTCATATTTCCTGTCACCGCTCCTCCCTGCCCACCCTCCCCCGGCCTCATTCCAGAAATTACCTGAGCAGATCATGCAGTGAATTGCAGTGAGATAATGACAGCTGGTGATGAAGCAGTGTTCATTTGGGCCACTGTTTGTGTTTCCCTCATCCTGACAGATACCTCTAGCTGACTACGGTTTCAGCACAGGATTTCTGTTACCAAGTGAACAGTCAAAGTTGGTTAAATGGAAGAAACAAAATAACAGAAGTTTGATGAATGGTTTCAGACTAAAGCCTTGGGACTTCCCTGGTGGTCCAGTGGCTAAGACTTTGGGCTCCCAATTCAGGGGGCCAATTCAGGTCTGATCCCTGATCAGGGAACTAGATCCCGTATGTGGCAACTAAAAAAAAAAAAAAAAAAAAAAAATCCCACACCCCACAATGAAGATTGAAGATCTTGTATGCTACAATTAAGACCTGGGGCAGCCAAATAAATATTTTTCTTTAAAAAAAAAAAACAAAACAAAAAAAAAAACAAAACTAAAGCCTATGCAGAATTTCTGAACAGTTTTGTGAAGTTTTAGGGATATGGTGCTTAAGAGGCTAGAACACGGTCTCCTTAGTAACAAAAAAAAGTCAAATGCAACTTGCAGTCCAGGCCTGTTAGCAAATGGTCCTTGTTGCTATTAAAATGATCACCAGGGAGTTCAAGGACGAGGGTGTCGTTTGAAATGGCCTTGGAAAATATGTTGAAAGAATTGCCTCAAACCATTTTCCCTGGTGCTCATTCTTTGTCCCGGTGCTCTCACACACGGTCTGTGATAAAATACATCCTGTATATTTATAGTGTGTCCAGAAAATGCCAAAGTGCTTAAGGCTTCAACATTGTTTTCATTAGAGATGGATACTTAAGGGAATTGTAAATGCCAACTTTTCAAATGTGCTCTAGATGGAAAAAAGAAATTCTAAAGATGCCAGCTTTTACAAATATTTTGTGCCGTGTGAAACCCTGGACGAGCTGCTTATGACTAGAATGGAGAAAGGCTCCTAGTCAAATGTAAACCATAGTATCACAATATCCCTAGCTCCCAGGAGAAATGCTGGTGGTCAACCTAGCAAAGGCTCAGAAACAAGATTATTCAGCTAACCTTTGTCTTTCTTCAACCTCACCAATGCTAGTCAGTAAATCCAAGATTACATAGATCTAAATATCAGTAGCCTTTACAATTGCAATACGGTTCTGTCCTTCCTTTCCAGCCCATCAATTCCCTGTCCGCATTCATTTGCAGGTATCACAGGACAGGTATTCTTTTATCTGCATTCTGATTGGACCTCTAGCGCCCAATGGACCTCAGCTTCTCTGCCACTGGAAAGTACCAGACACTGCCAGTCCTTGCCTCTGTGCTTTGCTTCTCACTCAGAAACCATCACATCATGTTGCAAGGAGAACAGGCCAGGCTCTCTGGTTTAGCAGCCCCAGTTTCTCTCTCAAACAGACTTTATAAGAATCCAAACCAGTGCTTTTCAAATCTTCCCCTGCCTGCTTGTGAAATCAGCCTTCTAAGGCATTCACAGTGAGTGAAAAGCTTAGAATCATCACCCATTCCAGGTAGGAGGCCGCTGGATGACTGGATAACCACACTCAAGCCTGATTTTTTATGCGGTGCTGGCAGAAGACCCCCTTGTCATTTTCTCTTTAAGCAGAGAAGAGGCCGTTATCCTTTTCTCAGCATGGGGATAATGGAAGGATGATAATACCTACTTCCAGCCATGGCAGAAGATGAGGGTGGGCATAATAATGATGCCTCTGTAGTTCTAATTTTGTGCTCCTGTCTTCAATAGACATGTAAATATTGCACAGTTTGCACCCAATAATGTGTCAGATACTGGAAGTACACAAAGGAATAAGACATCTTTAAATGTCTTTAAACTCCGTATTGTTCTAGAAGTTCACAGCTGAATGGAAGAGCTAGATTTCTAAATACATAACATGGCCCAGTCTCATGAGAGCAGTGATGGTGGTTGCCATGCTGAGGGCATTATTATGAGTACACACACAGGGTCCTCTATCTCCAGAGAAGTTTCCGGAAGGGAAGCTGCTTGAGCTGAAAATTCTAAAATGAACAGAGCTAATCAAAGAAGGGATATGGATGGTGAAGTGGTAACTGGGGTAGAGATAGAGAGGAGGAAAGGAGTAGTAGATAGAAGAGACTCAGTGACAAGTTTTGGAGACATGGAGCAGTTGTACACATGATTGATTGCAGAGTACATTACAGTGACCAGTAGGGATGGGGGATGCGAGGCCAGCAGAGAGCTGACCTGAGGGACCCTATATGCCTTCATGGGAGGCAAGGTACAAGCTGACCTGAAGGTTCTAAGGAGCCAGTGAAGAATGTTGTAGGGAGGAGTAACATGATCTTGTTTACTTTAAAAGATCACGCTGCCCTTGAAATGGACCATGGCTCAAATATAGTGGAATTTGGAAATGAGTTGGGGATGAGTAGTGGAGGAAACCTTACATGACATTTAAAAATAAATATACCTTTGACCCTCTCCCTGCTTTAACTATTACTTAGTTTAGGGTTTTCAAATTTGTGCATAAATATTTTTAAGAAAAATATATTAGCAGTGTCATTAGTACTGAAAAGATTTTTCTTTTTTTGCCTAGAAGGCCAAGACATTTAAGCCAGGGATGGGCAAGATTTTGCCTGAGATCCTCAGTCTCCTTGATAAAATGATGGCTGTTGTAGTCCTAGGGAAATGAGCTCTCTAAACCTGATATGAAGACTCCATTGCCTAGTCTATATCTTCCAGGTCTAGGAGTACTTTGAGATGTGTATAGAGTTTGTCCTCTAACTGACAGGAGACTGGACTGTTTTGGCTTCTAGAGCAATAGGTGAGCTGACTGTCTGGATCTAAATTCAGAAGAAACATTTTCCTTTTCTGCTTAAATTCTAGCTAACATCGGTAACTGTATTAAGAGAATTGTAAAACTAGGTTGTGTTTGCATCATCAACAGACTGACCATTTAAAAGTTCATTCAGTAACTCTGGCTTTCTTAGATAGCAATCTTGATTGATTTGACAAGTGCTCCACATTGGCCATCAGCACAATACCACATTGCCCTTTCACATCAAGGACCCATGGTCTAAATATATCAGTTTTTATTTCCAGGACTATATCATCAAGTGCAAAGTTCAGCCGTCAACAGAAATGTGCTGGTCATAGTATTGTTGTTGTTCAGTCATAGTTCAGTTTTCTCTGCATAGAAGTTAAATAAGCAGGGTGACAATATACAGCCTTGACGTACTCCTTTTCCTATTTGGAACCAGTCTGTTTTTCCATGTCCAGTTCTAACTGTTGCTTCCTGGCCTGCATACAGGTTTCTCAAGAGGCAGGTCAGGTGGTCTGGTATTCCCATCTCTTTCAGAATTTTCCAGTTTTTTGTGATCCCCACAGTCAAAAGCTTTGGCATAGTCAATAAAGCAGAAATAGATGTTTTTCTGGAACTCTCTTGCTTTTTCGATGATCCAGTGTATGCTGGCAATTTGATCTCTGGTTCCTCTGTCTTTTCTAAAACCAGCTTGAACATCTGGAAGTTCACAGTTCACATATTGCTTAAGCCTGGCTTGGAGAATTTTAAGCATCACTTTACTAGTGTGTGAGATGAGTGCAATTGTGCGGTAGTTTGAGCATTCTTTGGCATTGCCTTTCTTTGGAACTGGAATGAAAAGTTGAAAACTGACCTTTTCCAGTCCTGGTTAATCAGTACATGACTTTCTCTTCCTAATAGCACCTCTGTTCCCTTTGGGAGACTTACTCTTCTTCCCTGTGTGTCATCTTGGGAGACCAGTAATTGAGCTGCCCTCTCCTCTTGCTAAGGAAGCTGAGAGGGCTTTGAAAGCTCCTTGTGATAGACCCCCTGCTCACTATTGGAGCAAAGGGGAAAATGTGTCATCTTATCTGAGCTGATTGAATCTCTTGTCCACAATTTGGATCCTCAGTAGAGATCCCCTGTTGAAGGAACAACTGGAGGAGAATCAATCCTCTAGGAATGGCTAGGTAAGACTGGAGGGCTGTTTCTACATTTCCACCCTCTCTGCACCCTCGTTCTCATCTATGCTAAGCTAGTTACTCAATACTCCCTTTAAATCTCTGAGGCCCCTTACCTCATTCCAGTCAACTCCCTTTTTACTTAAAGCAGGTAAGCTGTGTGTGTTTTCTGTTTCTTAACATCAGAGAATCCTAACAGACAAAGTGGTAGGTAATGAATAATTTGCTTTTCGTTGAAGCTCAAGTATGTTGCTCATGGCTCACACAAACTCTAACAAAATGCTTATGAAATCTGAAAGAACTAAAGGGTCTTACCTCCATCTTACAATGAAGGCAGCTGAAGTACAAAGAAAGTGAGTATTTGTTTTATGTCACAGATCTCATCAGAAGCCTGAACAAAGAAAAATAAAATAGAGACCTATTGGCTCCTAACTCTGCCAATAATTAGTTGTATGACCTTGAGTAAGTTACTTAACCTTTTTTTGCCTTCTGTAATGCAAACTGTAAAATTAGAGGATTGGGTAAAATGATCTTTCAGACCTCTCCCACCTCGATCATTTGGGTTTTTTGTCAGAGGCTATTTTCTAGAGGCTTCTGTTCCTTGACTGGAGACCCTCATCAGTAGACAGAATACATCTATAGCTAAGATACAGTGTGGAGAAGGCAATGGCACCCCACTCCAGTACTCTTGCCTGGAAAATCCCATGGGCAGAGGAGCCTGGTGCGCTGCAGTCCATGGGGTCACTGAGGGTCAGACACGACTGAGCAACTTCACTTTCACTTTTCACTTTCATGCATTGGAGAAGGAAATGGCAACCCACTCCAGTGTTCTTGCCTGGAGAATCCCAGGGATGGGGGAGCCTGGTGGGCTGCTGTCTATGGGGTCGCACAGAGTCGGACACGACTGAAGTGACTTAGCAGCAGATACAGTGGTCTTAATAAAATATATTTAAATTAATCTGTGAAAGCAAAATATGATAATAGATCTCTCATTTGTGTTTCCTTAGACTCTACGGCTGTCTCTCCCTAATATCAAAAATTTCCTTCTTTTCCTACTTAGAAGTTTTGAGACTTCCTTACTGCTTATTGTCAATGGGAAAATCAGTGATTTTTTTCTCTTTTCTTTAATGTAAATGAAGTCCACAATTCAGTAAAAAAAAAAAAAAAATTTTAGAAGAACACAAACTTTTTTAAAAAGTAAAGTTGATGCACAATATTGTGTTAGTTCCAGGTGTGTAGAAAACTGGTTGGTTCATGGTTCCAGGGGGTTTGACAGCAGTTCTGTATCCACATGCTCATAGAGGTGAAAAGCATGAATTTCTTCCTGTAGATTCAGTAAAAAATGCCATTGTGACTTAATGGCACTTATTGGGTAATATATCTGTGCATGTAAATGTAAATGTGTGCTTGGAGAGACTTGGGTCACTTGCTTTCTGCCTGAGCTGAGGGAGTGTTAACTCCACTGAAAGTGCACTGCATGGGGTGAGGGTGGGCCTCCAGGGGAAAATGACCGAAGAGCAACAGATGCTAGGCGAGGAGGAAAAAATCCTGTCTATTCTTCCCACCAGTCTGCCACCCTTCTTTTCTTGAAAATATGGCATTTCCAAATCTTCATTTCATTTGAGGAACTCCTTCACCGTCAGTCCTCAGGGACTGACTTTTGACTACACTTATAAGCTTAGTCCCGTAGCTTACCCTGTTGTTCTGAGCTCTTCATTTGCTTATAGATTTTTCAAAATTCACTCCCACCCCAGAGTCTTAAAAGTGAGGTACACAAATCCTGGGCATATGAGGAAAACATTTTACAGAGCACTTATACATAGCGAGTCTTAAGGGTGCTAATTTATAGATCCCCAATTTCCATACCCACTTTTCCCCAAGGTGGCCCTTCCTGAGAACAGATCTGTATTTATAGTACACCTTCCCCACTTCAGAAAAGAAAGGCAAGCATCACACTCTTTCCAAATTGTACTGGAGCAGTTGCTGTTCAGTTGCTAAGTTGTGTCTGACTCTTTGTAACCCCTTGGACTGCAGTATGCCAGACCTCTGTGTCCCTCACTATCTCCTGAAGTTTGCCAAAGTTCACGTCCATTGAATTGGTGATGCTAACCAACCATCTCATCCTCTGCTACCCACTTCCCTGTTTGCCTTCAATCTTTCCTAGATTGGAGTCTTTTCCAAGGAGTCAAGTGGTTAGCTCTGGGCTATTAAAGCTCTCTAGACATCAAATAGTAATAATTTGAAATGCTGGCTTTAAAGATGTCTCCAGTATTGATGAATTAAAGTATCTTAAACCTACCTGGCCTTCTGTCCTTCCCCTTTACTTACATCTATTAAGAGAAGAGTTTATCCTACTTTAGAATGTTCAGAATTCAGAAAAACCACAGCAGTATAGATCATGATGTTAATTTAAAAAATAAACAACGGGAATATTTTCTGGAGTTACTGCATTTGCAAGACCACATTAGATTAAAACCCACTGATAAAATATTTACATTAATTTTTCTCAAATTCCATGGATGTTATTTAATAAAGTCATTGAAACCAATTTTAATAAATTATAATGTTATATAATAAGGTGCTCAAGCTTACTTTTACCAAAACATGAAATATATATTCCATTAGAATACATTTTCATATTTTTACCTGGCTCAATCTAATTTTCTCCTTCCAAATAACAGAAAATAAACTTATTTAAACTCATGTTATAGAAATGTTAAGGCAATTTAAAATGTGTCAGAGGCACATTGTGTTTGCAAACTTGTAAGGGGTGTATGTATTAAAAATACTGGAAAGCCACTGCCCCCACTCTAAGGAAGTGACTCTGGGAGTCCCTGGTGGAGTTAGCATGAATGTGTGTATGGCCTAGCTTAATTGGGAAGTATCACTCTGGCCTTCTTTTTCTTCTCAGTTACCAGTTATTCTGCTTGTCCAGAGCTTCCTTCCCTGGCATGTTTCAAGAGCTGCCCTCGGAAATTCCTGACTCTTCCAGATATTCCTTCTTATGAGAAACAACACACCATCAGTTCCAAGCAGGTCTTGTGTTCCGTTAGGGAGTTGAAGGTCAAGCAGAATAGAGTGACATGTGTGAAATTACTGTTTTCATCAAATAGCATGTTTGGATTTTAATGAGAATTAACGTTTTCCAGAACAAATTCTGCCAGTTGAAGAAATTCTAATGACTGTGGTAATTCAGCTAGTGAAGAATGCAGGGGAGGGTTACACTTTATCCTATCTTTCAAGTTATTTTACTTACGTGAGCATGAAGCTCAGCTTGAGAAATAGCAAATGACCATTACACATGAACTAAAGTTGCTGTCACATAATACAGTCTTCAAAAAAGGTAACCAAGTAGATTTCTGATTACTTTTATTTTTTTGTTTGGTTTGGTTTTTAATTTTTATTGTAATATAGTTGCTTTACAATGTTGTGTTAGCTTCTGCTGTACAACAAAGTGAATCAGCTATACACATACACACACCAACCCATTTTTTGGATTTCCTTCACATTTAGGTCACCATAGAGCACTGGGTGGAGTTCTTTATGCTATACAGTAGGTTCTCATTAATTATCTACTTCACATATAGTAGTATATAAATAGATTGAAGGTACTGACTCAAAAAGATTACCTCTATCTTCTCTAAGAAATAAGTTTACAAAATATAATTAAAATTCTATTAACTTAGATAAGATTTTTTCTGATTGCATACTTTAGTGTATGCTATAGCCTGAATGATTTTGTCTCTCCTAAAAACTCACATGTTGAAATCCTAGCCTCCCAAAGGTGATGGTGATAGGTGCTTAAGTCAAGAGGTTGGGATCCTCATGAATGGAATCAGTGTGTTATCGAAGAGGACCCAGACCAGCTTCTGTCATTTGAGGATACAATCAGAAGACTTCAACACGAAAGAGGGTCCTCATGTGACCATGCTGGCACCTTTATTTCAGACTTCCAACCTCTTGAACTGTGAGAAATAAAATTCTGTTGTTTATAAGCTATGGTCTTTTGTTAGAGCAGCCCAAGCAGACCACACCAGTGTGACTTCAGATATCTTTATTTACATAGGATGTCGTCTTTATCTTAGCCTTAAGAGTATCTGTGAAGAGAACTTTCTGGATCATCCTGCACCTAGCTAGTGTCTTGGCCCAGAATAAGTTAACCAGCATTCCTAACCATTCTGTATCAGAGAAATGTTAATGAGACCCAAGATATTTTAAGTTATTCAGATGTCTGGAATTGCATTGTTAAGGCATTGGGTTATTTGAACTTTAAAAGTTATCTGGCTATTTTGGCACCATGTAAACTAAACACAGGCACAGGGGCTTAAGAATCTGCCTGCCAATGCAGGAGACACTGGAGAAGGAAATGGCAACCCACTCCAGTATTATTGCCTGGAGAATCCCAGGGATGGGGGAGCCTGGTGGGCTGCCATCTATGGGGTCGCACAGAGTCGGACACGACTGAAGCGACTTAGCAACAGCAACATGCAGGAGACACAGGTTCAATCCGTGGGTCAGGAAGATCCCCTGGAGAAGGAAATGGCAACCCACTTCAGTGTTCTTGCCTGGAGACGCCCATGGACAGAGGAGCCTGATGAGCTACAGTCCATGGGGTCATAGAGTCATGTTTAACTTAACGACTAAAGAACAACAAACACATACACAGGGTCTGGGCAGATGTGTGTGCCATATAGTCAATAGCATATCCTTAGAGCAGGCTCATGGAAAAGGCACAGGTCATCTTATAATTATAGCTATAACATATTAGAAAGCACTTCAAGCCTTTTCTTCCAGACTATTATGGAATAGCATTTAGTTCTTCTTTATTTGAATTTGAAGGTGATGATGATTTTTATTAATTCTAGTCATAAACTGAAAATTCCATGGACAGAAGAGCCTGGCAGACTACAGTCCTTGGGGTTCCAAAGAGTCTGACATGACTGTATGACTAACACTTCATAAACTGCATCTGAAAAAAGTTCCTTTTAGACTAAAAAAAAAAAAAAAAACCACCGAAACCCAAACACAAAACAAAAGCCAGCTGTTTTTCCAAGTGTTCTGTTGATAGACTCAGTGTGTAGCAGTCAACTTGCTGTGAGTATCATGTGGACACCCCCTGCGAGGGCTCCCTGCTCCCTACTTGGCTAACTACACTTCTTTCAGCACCCTTATTCACACTATGAAATCATAAGAGAAGTAAAATCATGATGCGATGCACGCTTTGAGTGGCTTCTGTAAAATGTAAGAATTAAATGAAGCCAAGACTGTTTGGAAGTTAGTAATGTCCCATCCCTGACTCACATAGTCAACATAAGTTCCACAGGGATTTGATACTTAAATATTAAAAAGTGAAATTGCAAAATTATCTCCTAAAAGAAATGTGGGTGCTTATGTATGTGGTTCTGGGTGGGATGATCATGATGAGCACACAAAGAGAAACTGTAGTGAAAAAAAAATGATAGATTAAAGTACCTTAAGTACTACATGGGTGTGCATCTCACAAATATGAATACACACACATACACACATGCACACACTCACACACACACACTGTTTCTGGGTGTTAAAAGGCCATTAATGAAGGCAAAGGGGAAATGGGGGAAGTTGCAAGTGGGCGATGAATTCATTTTCGTAACAAATCTCTTCTAGACCAATGGAAATAAGACAAACATCTCTCAAAATAAACAATTCCTAGAAAGGAAATGAAGTGACCAGTAGAGGGAAAAATATTATTGTTTTACTAATAATCCAAATGAAAGCCAAAAAGAAGTCTTACATAGAAACTGGCCAAAAAGGCCAAAAGTTTTCATTACTAGCATGAAAAATGTGTATTTTCAGGCACAAGTGAGCAAATCGTTGATGTGCTCCAGGAGCCTTAACCACGTGCATCTTCTATGACACAGACCTTCCATGTCCAGGAATGGATCACAATGAAATATTGATAGCCACGTGCCACAGATAGAAAGCACAACGCTGTCAATAAATTCTGAAAAATTAGAATTGTACAGACTGATCAAAAATATTTTTTTATATTCATATGGATCTTTGTGGTGTTACTTACAATTCTGTTGGATAACATTTAATTCCTTGTTTTTATTTATTTACAGTTATGTGATGCATATTACTGTTAGATGCTTTTCGGAAGAGCGACAAATGCATTTGATCATAGTTCTGGAAGGTGAGACAGTTATTATAAGTATCCTTATTTTGCAGATAAAAAAATTGGAGGTCCAGAGCACTGACAGGTTCAAGGTCACATAGCCAGTATATGTATATGGCAGAGCTGGTCCACCTGACCATGTACTGCTCTCTGAATTGGTGGCTGTTGTTCAGTGGCTCAGTCATCTTTGACTCCTTGTGACTCCATGGACTGTAGCACACTGGGCTCCTCTGTCCATGGGATTCTCCAGGCAAGGATACTGGAGTGGGTTCCCATTTCCTCTACCAGGGATCCTCTCTACCCAGGGATTGAACCTGTATCTCCTGCCTTAGCAGGCAGATCCTTTACCGCTGAACCACCATGGAAGCTCCTCTGAGCTGGTTGCCTTCCTTTAATATTTGGGTTCAGTTCAGGTCAGTTGCTCAGTAGTGTATGACGCTTTGCAGCCCCATTGTCCGAGTTATGCTGGTAGAATATGATATAACAAACATTATTTGGAATTGTGTTTTCCTTCAGATCAAGAGCTGATTTTCAGTATGTATCCATCTCTGAGGGTGTAGGTAGAACAGACTTGGAAACATGCCACCTTGAAAGCCATTCTGAAGGTTTTGCAGACCCCGTTGTATATCATCTTTGTGCTGTGCTCATTTGGTATAAATTTCTTCCTCTCTGAATGATTTTCCACTATGTCCATAAAAAGCAGTAAAGATAGACAGTGTATCTACACATGTATTCCCCGTCCGCCTGTGCTCTGGGTGCTAGCTTATGCTCTAAGCTGAAGAGTTCTATTGTTCTGAACATTTTTGGCCAGTGAGTTTCAGTGCAAATTTTCTCAGCCAGTAACCATTCTAAAGTGCTACTGAGGACTGACTTCTGTGCTGTGTATTATTTATTGTGCTCTGACCTCAATTTCTGCCATGGAGTTGATCTTTGACCGGAAGTTTTGACACACGTAGAGCTGACAAAGGATGAACAAATGTTAGTGCCTGCCCTGCCCCCAGATAAGTGAAAGGATATTACTATGATGGAAGGATGTGTGTGAGGGCTGGGTGAGGGAGGTGAGTAGGATGGAACATATCCTGAGGTAGAGAAAACAGACAGCAAAGAGCAGCAGACAGTGAAGGACTGGTGGTAATCCACTGAAATTATGAAAGGCAGCGTAAGTATCACCACGACATGAAGCTTAATGAACATTGGGTGGACGGTAAGAGGAAAGAAGTTGAGAGGAAGAGCAATTGTTGATAAGATGATTTCCCTGGGCTTCCCTGGTGGCTCAGACAGTAAAGAATCTGCCTGCAATGCAGGAGACCCGGGTTTGATCCCTGGGTTGGGAAGATCCCCTGGAGAAGAAAATGGCAACTCACTCCAGTATTCTTGCCTGGAGAATTCCATGGACAGAGGAGCCTGGTGGGCTATAAAGAGTAGCAAATTTGGGATAGCAAAGAGTCAGACTAACATTTTCATTTTTATTTCCTTGGTAGTTCAGTGGCTAAGACTCTGAGCTCCCAGTGCAGGGGGCTGGGGTTCAATCCCTGGTCAGGGAATTAGATCCATGCTGCAACAAAAATCCTGAAGCCAAAACTAAGATGTGATACAGCTAAATAAGTAAATAAATACATATTTTTTAAAGGATAACTAAAGCTCATACTGATTCGATTACTCTCATTTACAATTTTCATTTTCTTGATTGAATCCACTCCCCTCTCTCTTTCTGTCAATATTGTATTGAGTTCCTGGTACTGAGAAGCGGGAATCCTACTCAAGTATTTTCACCAGTTTGAATTTAGAGACCTCTTGGTCTTTTAAGAGTATAATAATAAAGATCTAGTCTTAATACAGACTTACCTCCATTAGTGATCAAGCTAATATTTATAATCAAACTCTTGATCTCCTTTTATTTATGCCCATGGCTAAATAAAAAGATGATTTCATGAAGGTGTGGCCTTTCCCCAGGGCAGAATTCCCCAAATGTGTATTCCTGGGAAGCAGTCCCCAAAGTGTTATGACAGAAAAACACCTGAGATTTCTCTGGTTAAAAGAGAAAGTTCAGGAAAAATTGAGTTAAATGAAATTCCTCAGCGTTCTTTAGTCAAAAAGTTTAACAACTTTCACCTGTGAATACATCTTAGACATTTACGAAGAGGGGGCTACAGTATGACTCAGTGATTCCCCAAAGCAGTGACCGTAAGACCTCTGTTTCGTGGAGTACACATTGCCATCTCCTGCAGCTGGAACTCTTCAGAGTCACATGGGGAATGCTTCTGTTAGGTTCCAGCCGAGCTTCTTTGGATTCTTTCTGTTGCATCATCTCTCTCTCTCTTTTTTTCTTTTTTGCTTAGCTCTTTCATGGCAAATGATTAATAGGAGAACTCTGCCAAGGAGTATTCATCTGTTTAAAAATTTTCCATGTATTTGAAAATTTGAGTAAAATTGTCATGGATTTTTTTTTAATTTTGCTTTTTTCATGATAAAACAATACAAACTGATCAGAAAAAAAAAGGTTTCATGTGAGAAAAGCCTGGCCAATTATGAGCATGCATAATCTCCCACCTATAGAAAACTTGTTTGCATTTTAGTTACTTTTTTCTTTAAAAAATTCCTATCTGTCATTATAAAAAGTTATAGTTACATTATGCCTTATCATAATTTTTATCTTTATTTCAACTTTACATCATATCATTATCTGGTTTAGATTAGTTAGATTACAAACTCTGTGCAAATGTAATAGACTAAGATCCAAAAATTTACTTAAACCCATCAGGCCCTCTGTGTCTTGTCTCCAGCCTGCAGCTCCAGGGGCAGAGGCTCCTTCTTTTTAATGACCCTTCAAGCTTACTTAATGTCCTTGCTCATTTTCACATCAGAACTTCATCATTTGCTTTTGTTCTTCTGGAATCTTCTTCTCTTACATCTGTGCAAAGTGTGCTCCTTTTGATCGCAGATGTTAATGATAATCAGACAGGCTGGTAATGATTGATTTTCTGTACTACAGGATTATAGTTTATTTGCTATTCTTAAGAAGTGAAATTCTGGTATTTCTGTTGGTATTACACTGTCATTTTAATAATACAAATAATCTGAAATTAGTCATTGATGTTTTGAAATCAAGGTTTAAAATTTAATTATTAAATTTATATAAAAAGGAAAGAAAGTCTTGAGTACAGTCTTGAGTGGCCCACACCTGCAAATAACAATGGATTGTGATGTTGCAGACATTCCACTGAAATAATAACTCACTCTTCAGTTCAAAGATATTTCAAATGAGTAGAATATAAATGTAAGAGTATTGATATCAATTCAGGCAATTATCTACACATGAAAAAACTCAATGGCAAGCTACCGGTCGTTTTTTGAAACAAAATCTACAGCTTCTTATCAATAAAAACACTACAGTCTTTTAAAAAATATTAAAATAAGCATATAAAATTTTCTGAAAAGTCTCTTCAAAGATTTCTAATAAGAGATGGGATTATTAACAGTCAAGAGAAAATATGTGGAGTGGGCACAAGATTGCTTCTCACTGACTTCTTTAGTCAGAATAAACTTAGTTATAAATTTGCAAATAATGACCTTTGGTACTAAAATGATGATAGCATCAGTACGCTATGCTTTTTAGTAAATGTATTACATTGTGTTGCTTTTGAAACTTTCAGGATTAATTAAAATTTCTTCATTTTTGTGGAGTGTCTGTTTTAAATCTTTTTTAAAATTTATTTTGATCATGCTGTGTGACATGCAGGATCTTAGCTCCCTGACCAGGGATCAAACCCACGCCCCTGCAGTGGAAGCATGGAAAGCATGGGCCACCAGGGAAGTCTTTCAGTTTGTTTTTAAGTAATAATTTTCTACTAGTAATTTTATCAGCTAATAACTTATACTAAAATGACAATTCTTACTTGACTTCTGAATTTATGAACGTGTGGGTTAGTTGGTGTCATAACATAGTTGTACATTTTTATTTTTGAAATTATGAAACATTTGACTTCATGGATTTTTGTTGTATCAAATCTAAACTTATTTGTTTACTTTGCAAAATGTAAGTAGGCCAGTATTATGCAAAATAAATAATGAAATATTAGTGTGTCTTTTTTTTTTAAGTATAGCATTCACTAATCGCTAGTTTGATCTCTTTATCAAATTTTACCATCTCAGAAAGACCTTTCTGGCTACTCTGTCCAAAGCAGAACGTTCTAGACTCCACACTAGGCCATCCAATACCTTACTTGGCTTAATTTTCCTGCCACTTAGATATTGTTCTGAAATGATTTTGTTTAATTGTACCCTACTTAGTTTATATCATCCCTCTGAGGAGTATAAACTCCCTGAGAGTAGGAATCTTCTCTTTGTGTCCCTAATGCATAGAAAAATGTCTTGTGTTCAGTAGGTGATGAATAAATACTTATTAAATGAATGTGGTAATAAATGAAGAGCCACTAATTCCAATTTTTGAAAACGTAGTAATAATCATGGTAAAAATATGAGTTGCTACAATTTGGGGGTTATTAAATATTGATACTCAGATGAGTATCAGTTATTTTTAAATTTGGTATTATTTATTTTAGATTAAATCTCATTTAAAATATTACTGGATCAAAAGTTATTAATATTCTGAAGTGATTAAGAATCCATTTCAAAATTGTTCTTCAGGAAACTTACACCAATCTACATTTCTACCAATGATTCATTCTCACTTGACTGACTTTCAAACTTCTGTTCACAGGCGTCTGTCTCCACCAGTATTGGTCTCTCTTTGCTTTCCTTCTTTCAACTAATAGTATTAGATCTGTGTTTTTCTACTAAAAGCCACAATGCCCTCTGTTACAGAAGAAAAGATTTGAGAAAACAACGTGAAGCACCATTGTTTATTTCCTTAAAATTTAAAAACAATTTAAAAGATGCACTCCATTAAATTTGTTGTGGTAAATGATCTTAAAGCTTAAAAACAAAATTTACTGAAAAATCATCAGTGTCTTCAAATATGCCTTTGTAATCATGACCATGAGCAAATACCTAATATGCCTTTCACAGGATGGACTTATATTTTTATTTAGTTTATATGCTAACAAATTGTTTTATGGTGATTTATGTAATCTCTAATAGTTTGAATTTTGCAATATACAAAGAAAGCAATCCTCTTTAGGTTTTATTAACAACTCGCTTATTAAAATCTGTATGTGCATATGGCCATGGAGACATTTTTTTCTTCATTAAAAAAAAAATACCTGCTTTTATTTTTTTTGTGTGACTAATTGCTGTGGAGTGCTGTGTATACATCTGAAAGGTAGCACCTTTAGCTCTTCAGGCTTTTATCCCAGACATCTGATAATAATTACTGCATAAATAAATTCATAACACCAGGCAGTTAGAAGCAGTCTAATTGCAACAATTAATTTGTAGACTTACCTAATTAAATTTCCCTAGCCAGAATGTGTTGTCTGCATACATCAAAGTTTACAAAAGAGAAGTAACAGAGCAGAATAAAAAGTGACAGTGTCCCTAATAGAGTCCCTTGAGAGGAACTTCTAAGGTTAAAATAAAAATCTATCAATGCTGAGCAAGAAAATATGCAGTTCCACCGAAATGATGGATGGCTCTGCTAACCTTCATGCAAAGCGATCCTGACACATATTATTATTGAAACAGAAACGAGCATATCTTTGTCTACCTTACTGCCTTTATAACGTGGGTGAGATGGTCTGAGAGTCAGAAAACTCTCTTTTATGTTGTACTTGGGAACATTAAGATAATCCTGATCTCTTTCCTCCTTGAGACTCCCATAGCTTCTTGTTTATCTGCTCTCTTGCCTTCCTGTAAGAATTGAGTAATTGCAAAAATGTGTGGTGAGGAGAGAAAACTGCAGAGCCTGCACCTTTTGCGAGCACAAACGTGCTTGCCCTGCCACTGGGGACACAGAAAAATTCACATTTTCCAGTCTGAGTGTAACATATACAAGAACAAATGACAATTACCATGTCATACTGTCTTTAAAAAGAGAGAAAAAATAATTTAGTGGCTAAAAGGACATAGCACAAGTCAGCTTAACTGGGGAATAATACTATGAAAGCTTTTCAGTAAGCCTTTTTTATTTTTTGGCAGAAACATTGGTTTTTATTTCTCTATCACCCACATTGGTAGCTATTTCTCCTTCTACTTTCCTTGGAATTTATTAATATGTAAGGGATTTCCCTGGTGGCTCAGTGGTAAAGAATCCACCTGTCAGTGCAGGAGATGCGGGTTTGATCCCTCGGTAGGGAAGATTGCCTGGAGAAGGAAATAGCAATCCACTCTAGTATTCTTGCCTGAGAAGTCCCATGGACAGAGGAGTCTGGCAGGCTACAGACCATGGGGCCGCAAAGAGTCAGATTCTGCTTCTGCTTCTGCTAAGTCGCTTCAGTCGTGTCCGACTCTGTGCGACCCCATAGACGGCAGCCCACCAGGCTCCCCCGTCCCTGGGATTCTCTGGGCAAGAACACTGGAGTGGATTGCCATTTCCTTCTCCAATGCATGAAAGTGAAAAGTGAAAGTGATGTCGCTCAGTCGTGTCCGACTGTTTGCGACCCCATGGACTGCAGCCCACCAGGCTCCTCCATCCATGGGAATTTCCAGGCAAAAGTACTGGAGTGGGGTGCCATTGCCTTCTCCGAAAGAGTCAGATACGACTTAGCAATTGAATAGCTGAACAACAAAAATGAGGGATCAAGCTTTATTTTCAGACATCACCACAACCTACCTCTTCTTCCAGCTTGACCTCTGAAAATGTTGGTAGAAGCAAAAGGCAGACAAAATAGGATACTTCTGAGTTTCCTTATAGAAACTTACATTAAAGTTTTAATAGCAAACAAAACAATGATGCTGGCGGTGGTGGTTTAGTTGCCAAGTCGTGTCTGACTCTTTGCAATCCCAGGGACTGTAGCCCCTACCAGCCTCCTCTGTCTATGGGATATCCCAGGCAAGAATACTGGAGTGCTTTGCCATTTCCTTCTCCAAAGTAAAAGAATAGATTACACCAAACAAAAATTCAGAAACTGTCAGAAATCAAAGTTTGTGACTGCTGTGTCTCCACTGATTGTGGGTTGTCCATTTCATGGAGAAAAACATAGATTCTTAACTTTGGGATAGAGATATACACAAGGAAATGTGTTGACTTCAAATCTTTTGTTGATGTCATTACAATCTCTGTTTCTTTCTCCCGTATTTTTTAACCAAAAGGAGACTTTAAATGCCAAATGAAACATTTCCTACAAAATTGCAAGAGTTTTCTGTCCATTCTCTTGAGGAAAGAACAGTTACAACAGTTTTGTCTAAAAAGATTACAACACCACCCTTATGGCAGAAAGTGAAGAGGAACTAAAGCCTCTTGATGAAAGTGAAAGAGGAAAGTGAAAAAGTTGGCTTAAAGCTCAACATTCAGAAAACGAAGATCATGGCATCTGGTCCCATCACTTCATGGCAAATAGATGGCAAAACAGTGGAAACAGTGGCTGACTTTATTTTTTGGGCTCCAAAATCACTACAGATGGTGATTGCAGCCATTAAATTAAAAGATGCTTACTCCTTGGAAGGAAAGTTATGACCAACCTAGATAGCATATTCAAAAGCAGAGACATTACTTTGGCAACAAAGGTCCATCTAGTCAAAGCTATGGTTTTTCCAGTGGTCATGTATGGATGTGAGAGTTGGACTGTGAAGAAAGCTGAGCACCGAAGAATTGATGCTTTTGAACTGTGGTGTTGGGGAAGACTCTTGAGAGTCCCTTGGACTGCAAGGAGATCCAACCAGTCCATTCTGAAGGAGATCAGTCCTGGGTGTTCTTTGGAAGAAATGATGCTAAAGCTGAAACTCCAGTACTTTGGCCACCTCATGTGAAGAGCTGACTCATTGGAAAAGACTCTGATGCTGGGAGGAATTGGAGGCAGGAGGAGAAGGGGACGACTGAGGATGAGATGGCTGGATGGCATCACCGACTCGAAGGATGTGAGTCTCAGTGAACTCCGGGATTTGGTGATGGACAAGGAGACCTGGCATGCTGCGATTCATGGGGTCGCAAAGAGTTGGACACGACTGAGCGACTGAACTGAACTGAACTGAACTGAACCCAACATAGAGTGATATGTTGAGCAAAGATGGATGAATACATGGTAGGAAATCCAAAGAATTCCATGGTTATAGTCAGGATATTAGTTTGACTTCACCAGTTTATTTACTTGCAGATTCCCAGAGAATTATTAATAGTTGTACTCATATTCATGTGTCACATCATGTAAAATAGAGCTGATCTTTGATCCTATGTAATAGTGGATTATTATCACCCTTTGAAAAAGTAGAAAATTATGAGCTTTCAATCCCTGTGCCTATGATATGTTATTCAATTTATACCTCTGATTCAAGTACATTTGACTTTGAAATGTATCTGCCATAAGAAAGGTCTACATACGGAACTCAGGTCAAAATAAAGTAAAAGGAAATCCTATCTTCTGATGTGAATTAAATTAGACACTCTCAGAACAATAGGATGAGAGAAAGATAATGAAGTTTAGGTAATGGAAGCACTTCTCCCTTGACCTCCCTTGGAACACTCTCCTTTTGTCTTCTCTGATACCACACCCGCTTACTGTGCTTATGCTCAGTAACTTTACTGGCTCGTTCTATTTTGCTGAAATCTCATCAAGTTGTTGTTGTTGCTGTTTTTCCCAACCTTTTTTCTCCTCTTGTCCTATTCTGTTGGATCTCCAAGGGTGATCTCTGAATCAAGATCACCACCTCAACATCAGTGCACTGCTCAACACAGAGCAAGTGCTCAGAAATATTTGTGGAATGAATGAATTTCTGAATCCCTGGGTACAGCGAGACAGTTATCACGTAGTCCAAAACATACCAGACTTAGGGAGATGAAATTTCAGCTCCTTTCATATCCTAGCTATGGATCTTAATTCTCAGACTCCTATTTTTCTCCACTGAAAAAAGTGATATAGTACAAGGTGGTCTTAAACAGTAAAGGAATAATAAATGTTTAAGCCGTAAAAAAAACTTTAGAGCAAAATACAATACAAAAGAATTGTTTTTAACAATTTCATCATACTTTCAATATCACACCATTATTTCATAGTTTTGTAGAACCAAGTGGGATTTATATATATATTATTAATAATAACACTTTGCTGACAAAGGTCCATATAGTCAAAGCTGTGGTTTATCCAGTAGTCATGTATAGACGTGAGAATTGGACTGTAAAGAAGACTGAGCACCAAAGAAATGATGCTTTTGAATGGGGGTGCTGGAGAAGACTCTAGAGAGTCCCTTGGACATCAGGAAGATCAAACCAGTCAATTCTAAAGGAAATCAACCCTGACTATTCATTGGAAGGACAGTTACTGAAGCTCTAATACTTTGGCCACATGATGCAAAGAACCAACTCATTGGAAAAGACCCTGATGCGGGAAAAGATTGAAGGCAAAAGGAGAAGGGGCAGCAGAGGATGAGATGGTTAGATAGCATCACTGACTCAATGGACATAAATTTGAGCAAACTCCAGGAGCTAGTGGAGGACAGAGGAGCTTGGTGTGCCACAGTGCATGCGGTTGCAAAGAAAGAGACACGACTTAGCAATTGAACAACAACAGTGACACAGGGCAATGCAACAGTATCCAGGTGTCTAAGCATTTTAGGGTAAAGTAGTGAAAGGACCATGGGCTCCTCCTGTGTCTGAACCTGGTCAGCTGCTCACAGGTTTCCTGACCTCAGGTCTCCAGGGCTGACCACATTTGGAGAAAAGTGAGCATTGGTTTCCACATGAAAAGAGTGGAAGCTTAGCACTAGGTAGACAGCAACGAAACTTCTTTTCCCTTTGCATTTTAATATGGTGAGTGTGAGCAATTACAAAACACAAGGATCAGTGGGTTTTCTAGGGGAGATCTAATTGTGATTTTTTTCTTAATATATAAATATATTTTATCAAAGTATACTTGACTTACAATGTTTCAGGTGCACAACAAGGTGATTCAGTTGTACATATATACATAATTTTTGAGATTATTTTCCATTATACATTATTACAAACGATTGATTATGATTTCATGTGCTACACAATAAACCTTTGTTGCTTGCTGCATGCCTATATTTTTTAATTAGAAACCTAGCATTCTAGTCATACTAAATCAAACAAGTGGAGTCAAAGGTCATATTTGTTTTAGGAAAAAATTCATAAGTTTTCTAAAATATATATATATATTATACTGTTTGTATATCTATACAAAAGCTTTTCTACTACACTTAATAAAGGCTTGAGAAAGAACATCAAAAAAAAAAAAAAGAAGAGATGGAGAAATTGGAAAATATAAACTAAATGAAATGGGAGCACTGACTATGAAATAGAAAAAAATGAAACAAACTAGATAAAAGTAAAAATAATCATATAGTCCAGTTGTTTTAATATATGACTGCTCATTAGAAACATATCTGGAGCTTTGGAGAAAAAATTAACACCTGGGCATTTGTATTTTTCAAAAAATTCAAAGATAATTCTGATATGCATATGGATTTTATAAATAATTACAGGTTTCTCTATTAAAGGGTCATTTTGGTTATATAGAATTCTATCATTTTTCTGTGACCAATCCTGATACAATGGTATTAAGTGAGTAACAGTTACAAAGTCACACCAGTAAAAGATGTTTGTCAGTTTTCAAAATCAATATTTTAAATACAAGAAACAGAAACTAATTTTAAGATGAGAGAAGTGCAGGTCAATTCCAGTGGATTTTTTACTAGATTGCAAATTTTTTTTTTTACTTCAAACAATAATTAATTATATTGTCTATGTTAGCTTCAACCCTCTGCTTATATGATTCTGCCCTTTTGTTATTTTTTGCTTTGCTTTTCCTAACTCTATGTCTTGGCAGAGCTTACTTGTCTACCACCATCTCCCTACGCCCATGTCTGGCTCACAGCTAATGTCTGTTTAAAATGGGAAAGTTGTTTTGAAGCTTTTAAAAAAATCTATTTTGGGGCAGAAATGATGGGCAGCATTGAGAGGCTATCATAAATCTACTACTGCATCTGAGGTGGCTGTAATTGATGGGTTTTATCTCTGCTTTTTAGTGGTAACTTTAGAGAGCAGGTTTCTTTGGAGAGACGTTGCTCACAGGAGCTTTGTAAATGTTGCTGTGCTATTGGTGGTGGTTTGTGAATCTGTCTTTGGTGAAGGATTACATGCAGATCTCAGTGTGACATACCTAACAACAACAACAACTACAACCACAGATGCTAATTATGTGTTCCTAGTGGAAAAAACAAAAACAAAAAAACCTTAATTGTAAAGGTGGATGATAGGGATCATATCAGATCCATAATCTGATCAGGAGTCTTCCAAAACATGAACAGAATACTTTCACACGAATCCTCACTGAAATACTCTTACACAAATACACTGATATATTCCAGACTGATTGGGGAGTCTAACACATTCCTTTCCTAAAAAGCAAAGAAACAAAATAAAAAAACCCTCATCAAAATGAGGGCTGCAAGTCTGCCCTCAAGCCCTCACTCGTTACTATTTCCTTGCCCAGACCTGATGAATGGGTAGTGATTTCTGCCAGCTCACCTGTGGACACCACTAGGAGGAAAGGGGCAGAAAGGAGTAAGCCAGGCAGGTCCTCTGAGGCTTATTTCTGCTTAAAATTTTGTTAAAATGACCATTTAGAGTTGGCTGGAATTGCCTTTTCATTTCATTCTGCACCACCGGGGAAGCCAACCGAATAAACCATTAAACAGTGCAAATAATGTGCATGAAATTGCAGATGCAAACAGACCTTTTCCCCAGGGACTCGCTTGCCTCTCAAGAGATGCTGGGACCACCATGGTCTCATGAGCTTGCCTGGAAGAAAGAATTCACCTGATCAAAGGACCACAAAGCCATTTAAAACTATTTTCAGGTGAAGAAGGAGGTGGTCCAGTGGCTCTACATCACCTCACCTCACCTGGACTTAATATCCATATTCTGGGTTCATCATCTCCTGTTTTATCATAGATATGAACTTCTGGAATGAATTTTTTTTTTTTTTTTGGTATTAACTCTGCTTGAAGTTTCGGTGCAGTAGTCCTGGCCAACACGGTAACACAGAAATGAAATATTTCTGATGGAAGGAAACATACAACTTCAGGGCATGGGCATTTTGATTGAAAGAAGGAGACAAGGTAACACAGTCAAAAGAGCTATTCTGCCCCTGCGAGGTCCTTCCAGGAAAGCACCAGCTAATTGAAGTATCCACTTGGTTAGGACTATATCTGAATGTTAATGTCTTTTTTTTTTTTTTAATTCAAAATGCCTCAGGCTCTCAGCAACCAGTGGCATCTTGCCTTTTCTTTTCACAAGCTCCCTTTTGACTACAAGTGTGTACAGCATTTATTAATTCATCTGCTCTATTCAGATGTTTTGAAGCTAGTATATCCTTTTTCCGCTTTGCTTTTAAATGAAAAGAAACTAAAATTGAAAAGAAATCTTTCATCTCACTACCTTTCCCTTGAATGTGAGAACTAGGCTTGAACTAGCTTTTCTGCCACTCATAACTTCTTGTGGAGTTGTTGAGTAGGTTTTCTTATAAAGCAAGGCAAAGCATTTTGCTTTTAAGGGATAAAGAAAGATTTTTTTAAAATACCATTCATCATCAAGTAGATGTCCATTAGCACAGTGGTCAGTTTCATTACATGGTATGAATATCTCTATTATGTGCTAGAAGTGCTTGTTCTCCTCTCAGAACTATATTGAAAATAATTTGATGTCAATTTCCATGGTGATAGAAAAGAAGAACATCACTCGGAACCATAACGAGCACATGTATCTGAGTTATTGTGAAACACTGAATTGGTCCCTTTGTGTCGAGTTCTCCAGTTTTTGTTGTTATTATTGTTTCATTACCTGATAAGGAAAAAAATGCTTTTTTAAAAAATGTTGGGTAATTATTGAATTGCATCCTTTTTGTATCTTGCTCGCCAATCTTTTTTTTTTTTTTTTTAAAGGAGACAATGCTTCAGAAGAAGGCTCCTAACTGTGCTTTGTAAAAATGTTAATAATGAAACTCTCTTTGGGTGGAAAGAACTTTAAGTACGACAGCAGACATCATATTCTCCTTGTATAGCCAAATGCCACCACTTAAGTGTTTTTATTCTTTGTGAGGCAGACAAACTATTGCATAAATACTGTATTGATATAACTTCCTGGTCTTTTTCTTCTACTGTTTGTACCTATTTGGTATCATGTGTTAAACCTATGCAAAAATGAATCTCTTTGGTGCAGTACAGGTGCGGGATGTAATTAACCTGGTTTACTTTTTCTGGGTTCCGGAATCAGGCCAACAATTGTTAGATAGGAGCCTCCTAGCCCCAATTGGTTCTACATCAGGTTTTGAAGAACTTTAGAGAGAGAGAGTCGGTTGAACAAAAATGAGATAATACAAATTTACTGTATATTTTATCTTATTGAATCCAATATACTTGAATAGTATACCTGCACGGGTCAGATTATATCCCACTTGCTCATTACAAAAGAACTCACGAAGACCCTGAAACCTGTCATCAGATGTTTCCAAGGCCTTTGTCTCCATCCTACTCCAATCTCCCAATTTATCCCCTTCCCTTTGAGATTTCATTTTATAGGAGTATAGCTCTAACTTTGTATCTAATTTTTACTCAATTATACTGGATTATAGTTTCTTTTTAGTTTACCTTGTTATGATTAAATCAGCACTGTTATTAATATATTCAATTTGTGGTATTTGTTTGGAAAAGGCTTTGACTAAAGATAGTGAAAGTAAGTCACTCAGTCGTGTCCGACTCTTTGCGACCCCATGCACTGTAGACCACCAGGCTCCTCCGTCCATGGGATTCTCCAGGCAAGAGTACTGGAGTGGGTTGCCATTTCATAAGGAGGAGAAATTCCTTAAAAATTAAACATGTGAAACAGTTATTATAACTGGGATGTATCCATCTGTAAACAAAACCAAAAAAAATAAACAAAAACTGAATGACTGGGAAAATCAGTGTATGCATCATTTATTAGAACTATTTCCACAGAAAATATTTTAATATTCTACCCCTTTTTGAAGTGGTTAAAGCTGTGACCATATTCACTAACTGTATATTCACCTAAACGGTTTGGTGGCAATTTTTTTATAATTAATTCATAAAAGGTTTTATTTCTCAAAAGGTGACTGTTTGTACATGGAAATCAAATCTTACAGTGAGAGTACGGTTGGCTCATGTCTGTACCCCTGCCCTTCTCAAACAAGTTGCATGAAATTCTTCATTCATGACAGAAACTCTGTGTGACCTTCAAAAGAATGGTCATGAAAAACTGCCCTGGAATTTTGTGTTCAGCTCTTTAGGACAAGCAGCTGCTGAAGTTCTTCCAAAAAGTTTGCCATGAATGTGTACGTGATTGAGCCTTCCAGGGTGATGCAGGTTGTGTAACTTGGCTTCTCTCAAGATAGATATTTGATGACATGTTCATGGGTCAAATTTCATGGTTATTCCAAGAGAAATGCTGATCAGCATTGCATTTATTTTGGGAAAGGGAAGGTAATCCACTGTGTGTGTTTCAGGCACCTGCCAGCTCTTCTGTCAGATCCTGGGTTGCCTCAGCCAGCTGTCGTGGCTTTCCCAAGCACTTCGAGCCCTGCGTTGCCTACTCTTCACTAAGGATCATTGCCTCTGGCAGAAACTGTGCGGGGATGGGGTGGGGGTGGGGGGAAGATGTGACCTTGGGGCAGGTCACTCTTCATGACATCTGAGCTTGTGGAAGTGAAGTCTATTTCACTCTTGGGTCACCCTTTGAACTCAGGTTACCCTGGAGTTGGTATCCCAGGTGGGCCGGTGATAAAGAATCTGCCTGCCACTGCAGGAAACCTGGGTTCCATCCCTGGGTCGGGAAGATCCCCTGGAGAAGGAAATGGCAACCCACTCCAGTATTCTTTCCTGGGAAATCCCATGAGCAGAGGAGCCTGGCAGGCTGTGGTCCATGGGGTCACAAAGCATCGGACACAACTGAGTAACTAAACAACAACGGAAAACCCTGGAGTCACTCCAACTGTAACAATAAACATGGACTTCTATTTCCAGCTCAGTTCAGTCGCTCAGTCGTGTCTGACTCTTTGCAACCCCATGAATCACAGCACACCAGGCCTCCCTGTCCATCGCCAACTCCCAGAGTTCACTCAGACTCACATCCATCGAGTCAGTGATGCCATCCAGCCATCTCATCCTCGGTCATCCCCTTCTCCTCCTTCCCCCAATCCCTCCCAGCATCAGAGTCTTTTCCAATGAGTCAGCTCTTCTCATGAGGTGGCCAAAGTACTGGAGTTTCAGCTTTAGCATCATTCCTTCCAAAGAAATCCCAGGGCTGATCTCCTTTAGAAAGGACTGGTTGGATCTCCTTGCAGTCCAAGGGACTCTCAAGAGTCTTCTCCAACACCACAGTTCAAAAGCATCAATTCTTCGGTGCTCAACTTTCTTCACAGTCCAACTCTCACATCCATATGTGACCACAGGAAAAACCATAGCCTTGACTAAATGGACCTTTGTTGGCAAAGTAATGTCTCTGCTTTTCAATATGCTATCTAGGTTGGTCATAACTTTTCTTCCAAGGAGTAAGCATCTTTTAATTTCATGGCTGCAGCCACCATCTGCAGTGATTTTGGAGCCCCCCAAAATACTACTATTTATCTAAATTATCATCTTTATATTTGTTGGCAAGCTTGGGCCACGATGTGGACAACTGGTTTAAATAGTTTTGTAAAATTAATTTCTTTGGACACACACCTCTAGTAACTTATGCCCTTTATGTCTCATTAATGACTAACCCTCATTAATGAAATTAATTTGAATATGGTTAGAGAAATCAAGTGGACATTTCATATTCGTTAAAGATAAATTATCTCTCGAATCAAAGACAATGGCTTTTAAACAAGACTGCTGTACTCTTTCTAGAAACTCCTGTTTAGAAGACTTCTGAGAAGTGCCTTGGAGACATTCATTCATTCAAAAACTAGTCACTATCATGTATCAGATAAGTTTCTAGGTACTAGGAATTCAATAATGAATAAGACAGACGGGTGCTAGGATAGAAGCAATTGTTCCTGGGTGAGACAACCAAAAAACACATTAAAGGACAGAAAAAAAAAAATGTATTGAAGAGTAATAAGTGCTGGGAAGGGAAAAAATGAGGGGCTGAGAGAAGAACAGAGGTTACTTTAGAGATGTGTTCTAAACAGGGGCATTTACCCTGAAACCCAAAGGAAAAAGAAGGGGAGACATGAGGTGGGCTGGACCCAAAGGAACTTGAAGGATGTTGAAATGAGATAGGAGATAGATGGGTCCCCAGGGTAAGCAGGCGGAATCCATTCCCTGTGGACCAATAATCCAAGATGAAAACAGCAGGACAATTGAGAGAGGAAGCTGGGCCCTGCCCACCTAAGAGTTAAAAGACCACATATCTCTTGCTCTCAAAGATGCCTTCCCACTAGAAAGATTCTTGGAGGTAAAAAGGTGATCTACCCTAGGCCTCCTCCCTAGAGTCCATCTTGGCTGAGAAATGCAAACGCACACATGGGAGGATCCTGAGATTTGCCAAATACGGACTCAGAGCCAGGCAAATCAAAATGATTGGCCAAAGGAAACCAGAAAGAAATGTCCCACATAAATGATTTAAACCACCATGAGGGCATGACTCTCTGAGTCTGTCCATGTGTCTATCCACAAGTACCTTACTCTTTTTCCTCCTAATAAACACCTCAATTGTTTCACTGCTCTGGCTTTGTGGGAATTCTTCTCTGCAAAGCTGGAGAGCTAGGGCCTTGTCACTGACCACGGGTCCAGTGGTTAGGACTTGGCTCAGGGCTGTGACCTGGCCACAGTCTCTGGCCAGGAACTAAAGCCCCACTACAAGCCACTATAGGCCAAGGCCCGCAGAGATCAGAAACATGATGAAGCTAAAGAGGAAGGCAGAGGCCAAGTCTGCATAGATTTATAGCAAGGAGATCAAAGCAAGGAGGCAGACCATATCCTAATTACAATGGAGAGTTTAGTAAATCTGGGTGTTTTTGTTTGATCCAATTTTTGCTTTAATAATGCCAGTTTTCCCATCTATGTGCCGAAAAGCTTAGAGGAGATAGTAAAGTACAAGAAAAGAAATGGGGAGACCAGTCAAAAGATATTTGCAGGAATCCAGGAATGAGAAGATGGTGAGATAACACAGTGACTCTGGGAAGTGGGCAAATTATCTGGGACATATCTTGAAGGTAGTATGAAAAGAAATGCCTAATTCATTGGATGGAGGGGACATGATTTCTGCCGAAATAGCATGTTAGGAAACAAAAGAACAAGAAGACTGGACCTTATATTGGAAATACTTTTATCCCAACCAGTCTATAAACTACAATTGTGCGTATTTATTTCTCAGACTTGGAGGATGAACTTAGAGCCTTTGTTGGGGAAAGAAGCTGATGTAAAGCACCTTTCCTATGGTGATTGGAGTACAGAGTTTTAGAGAACATTTGCTTTCTTTTCAGTTCAGTTCAGTTCAGTTGCTCAGTTGTGTCTGACTCTGCGACCCCATGAATCGCAGCACGCCAGGCCTCCCTGTCCATCACCAACTCCCGGTGTTCACTCAGACTCATGTCCATTGAGTCGGTGATGCCATCCAGCCATCTCATTCTCTGTTGTCCCCTTCTCCTCCTGCCCCCAATCCCTCCCAGCATCAGGGTCTTTTCCAATGAGTCAGCTCTTCGCATGAGGTGACCAAAGTATTGGAGTTTCAGCTTTAGCATCAGTCCTTCCAGTGAACACTCAGGACTGATCTCCTTTAGGATGGACTGATTGGATCTCCTTGCTTTCTTTTAGGGTCTTCTTGCTTTCTTTTAGGATCTCCTTGCTTTCTTTTCTCAAGACTTTCTCCTTGACCTAACTCTAATCAGATTCCTTTGAACCTTCATGGACCCAACCTTGGGCTTGTTTGATGCTATTTAGTCTACCTTTAGCAAAAACACTGCTGGCTTGAACTTATTTGAAAATCCCCTACCATTGATATTTTATTCTCTGGCCTACCTTCAGCAAATACTCTATTGAATTGTTTTAGCAAGAATCCTCCTAACTTGGATGTTTCTTATTAATAATTGTCCATCCACCATCCTCCCTCCTACTTAGCCATGAATCTCCATTGGTCCTTATACTTAGAGTTGCGCCTGGTCTCTCTCAGCTCTTGCAGAACCGCCCCCCCACCCCCCACCTTGCTCTGGTCCCCCTAGATAAAATCTGTTGGCCTCTTGAACAAAGTGCCACGAGTACTTTTTTTTTAAAAAAAAGTAAAGAAAAAGAAAGCAATGAGGGAAGGATAAGAGAGGGTAACAAGAGCTGATAGATTGGAAAACTGAAAGTGAGAAGTAGAGTTAAATGGCAAGAGGAGCCCGGGAGAAAGAAATGATGACCAAATGGCTTGCAGTAAGAGCCAGCTGACACAGCTTGTGGGCAACATCCCAGTATCTCCTCTTGAGATCTGCTCATCTTCTTCCTACTTCTCGGAAGGAAAGAGAAAGTCTCTTGGTCCAGCATGGCTTCCCCCACCCCTTCCCCTCCCCACCCATAGGTTGTTTTGCTGCCACAAGGATATTTCTCTTTTAAATCTCACAGGTCCCCATTATGACAACAATTTGGTGGCAATGAAAACACTGTGGTAACACTTGTTTACCTGAGGAAGCACCTGAATTTGTGTCTTCTTAAAAGAACCTGAAATGGACACGTGCATGCTTGGGAAGAAATGAATACAGCATTACTAGACGAGATGGCATGCTGAGTTCATTATTACTGTCATTTCAATGACACTTATATTTGAATTACACCCAAAGCTCTTGATTATTTTGAATGCATCTTTTCAGTGTCATGTAAAGCAGATGAATTGGAAATCTACCCCCTGCTAACCTCACATATCTATTAAGAAGTATATGTAATATCAATTCAGACAACTCTAGATCTTGATTGAGTATGCTATTTTTCATTTCAGGTTTAAATCTCTCAAGGATTCTGGTTTTAAACTCGCTGCAGGTTTGGCTCAATTTTCAGTGTGCGTCTCTTTGAGAGTGGTTAATGGATTGACAATTTAAAATCCGTGCAGATTATTTTAGCATTATTTATTCCTTGAATCCAATATTTATGAGTATACTAGCCAATATTAATTCCTTAAATAATTTCACTGTGTAGACATTTGTCATACTTCTAATGAACCAAGAGACTACTTTAGAAGCATGTGGCTTGGGTGAAGTGGTTCCTGGCTCCTCTGTGATATTCTCTTTCTCTCCTTCCAGAACATCAGTGATGGTCCGTCATGAGAAGGACCTAAGTACAGGATATAATTTCAGTATCTTTGAGCTCTGGAGTTAGGTTATCCATCTATAAGCCATAATGTGAGTGAGTCACTCAGTCATGTCCAACTCTTTGCAATCCCATTGACTGTACCTTGCCAGGCTCCTCTGTCCCAGGAATTCTCCAGGTGAGAATACTGGAGAGGGTTGTCATTCCTTTCTCCAGGGGCTCTTCCCAACCCAAGGGTCAAATGCAGGCCTCCCAAATTGTGTTCAGATTCTTGACCTTCTGAGCCACCAAGAAATCCCAGAAGTCATAATAAGGGTTAGGAATTGAGAGAGTAGCATTGAAACATATACATTACCATATATAAAATAGATAGCTAGTGGGAAGTTGCTGTATAGCCCAGGGAGCTCAACCTGGTGCTCTGTTAATAACCTAGAATGGCAGGATAGGGTGAGGGGTGGGAGGGAGGCTAAGGAGGAAGGGAACATTTGTATACTTATGGCTGGTTCACACTGTATGGCAGAAACCAACATTTGTAAAGCAATTATTCTCCAATTAAAAACTTAAAAAAAAAAAAATCTCTCAGTGACCCAGTGGTCTCTGGTGTTGGAATTGCAGGTACCTCATTAACAGTATGATCAAGCTATTTCATCAGATGGATGACTGAACTTGTACTAGTAGCCTTCTTTACAGAATGACATCTCCCAGCTGGCAATCAATCCTCCAGGGTTTTGCACACTTGAATAGAAATAATACCCAACCACAGCATTTATCATCAGGCCCAAAGTCTTTCTCCAGCATGAGTATTCTTTATCACTGAATCAGGATGAGCCTGTAAAATAATTTGTTAGAGGGGGGAAAAAAGTGTCTTTTGTTCTTTGGTTCTTGAGCAGAGAGACTAGGCTTTCTTGTAATCAATCTACACTCAAACCAGAGCCTACAGGTAAATCAGAAATCAAACTTTTGCAGATGACAAAGGATAGTGAGATCTCTGAAATAAAGGTGGAAAAATGAAAGTTTTGGTTCTAGGATCTATTTTTTCAGTTTCAGAATTTAGAGCAAATGACAGTAGTGATATTGAAATTTTTTCTAGATGCTAACACCCTAAGTATCACTGACTCAATGAACATGAGTTTGGGTAAACTTTGGGAGTTGGTGATGGACAGGGAGGCCTGGCATGCTGTAGTCCATGGGGTCACAGAGTCAGACATGACTAAGTGACTGAATTGAACTGAACTGAACACCTTAAGGTCTTCCTAGTATATTTATCTGTTAATGGTAAACAGCCGTGAAACACAGAACACACCCACTCTCCAAACAACCAAAAACTCTCACAAAGAATATGGAAACAGAAATGTGACGATGATAAACAAAATTAGAAGCAGGTGCAGAGAGAATCCAGGGACATGCATATATACCTTTTAACAACACCTCTTCTCAGGTCAAGACTATGTTTTTTCCAGTGGTCATGTATGGATGTGAGAGTTGGACTATAAAGAAAGCTGAGCGCTGAAGAATTGGTGCTTTTGAACTGTGGTGTTAGAGAAGACTCTTGAGAGTCCCTTGGACTGCAAGGAGATCCAACCAGTCCATCCTAAAGAAGATCAGTCCTGGGTCTTCATTGGTAGGACTGATGTTGAAGCTGAAACTCCAATACTTTGGTCATCTGATGCGAAGAGCTGACTCATTGGAAAAGACCCTGATGCTGGGAAAGATTGAGGGCGGGAGGAGAAGGGGATGACAGAAGATAAGATGGTTGGATTGCATCACCGACTCAATGGACATGGGTTTGGGTGGACTCCGAGAGTTGGTGATGGACAGGGAGGCCTGGCGAGCTGCGGTTCATGAAGTCGCAGAGAGTCGGACACGACTGAGTGACTGAACTGAACTTCTCAGGTATTTTTCATAGGCAAATTTTGGTTCTACCTTGAACAAAGCTGACTTTCTTGCTTCATAATTTATTTTTCCTACTTGACATCTCTTCCGTATTTGCATTAATTCCATACCTCAATTTCTTTTCTGTACTTTGGCTTGATGGCTTTTAATACAATCAGTTGAATAGCTGTGGATGTAGATGTGTGTGTGTGTGTGGGGGAGGCATCCAGGTGTGTGTGAGTAGGTGAAAGCACATTGTATCTTTTAAGCAGCACTATTAATGAGATCATGTATAACAGGAGTCCACTGGCTCTATGAAATTAAGCAGTGATGACAATTTCTTATTCTTAAAGAATACACATATGGACTTTCTTCTCAAATTCTGAAAGCAAACATAGAATAACATCTTGTGCATGCTGTGTTTGAAAATTCTTCTACACTGACTGAGTTGAAATTTATTTTTTCTGCCAGCTGAGTTGCCCTTGCTACTGTATGTGTTAGAGTCTGCCTGAGCAGAAAGTCTAACGTTCCTTCTCATTCCTATTGTTTACATATAGGGATCTGCCAACAAGAGAGGCAGTTTGCATTTGTGAAAGGCAAAATAAATTAATTAGGAGCTTAGGGAAATAATTATGTAAATATACTTCAAGGATTCCTTGCAAGGCAATAAAATAAGAAGACTTGGCTACTGCTGGGTTTGGATCTATGAGCAGTACCCAGTCACAAGAGTCATTTCTAAGGAAAAGGTTGTAAATAATAAATAATTTGAAAATTTAAAGCTGTGATCATCTCACACATTTAGATGGTGTTTGAAATCATTTACCACAATCACAGATTTTTTTTTAGTGTTCCTAACTTAGCAGCAGAGAAAAGTAAATATGAATCCTTGGGTAATTCAGGAATGAGTCTATTGCTTCCTGATCCAAGCATGAGATTTCTCTGAAGTCTTGTTGTTTCTCATAAATATTCACAAGCATTTTGCATTGTATACATGTAATATACATGTTTACTTCAACAGAAAATTAATATGTCCCCAATCTCCTTGAATAAAATGATTCTGAAAGGTACACCAACTTTATTCTGTGGCCTCCAGTGGGTGTGGAGGTTCTGTCAATATCATCAGGTGTCCCTGGGGTTAAGAAGCATGCAGCAACCTGGCTGGCTTGTCACAACAGCCCCTGCAGAGTCTTCTAGGAAGGTAGCTTTTGTTATCTTTAGTTTACAAGGGCAGGAACTGAAGCTCAGAAATTCTAAGTAACCTGATAAAGGTAAGCTATGATCTCCCAATGATTCCAAGCCCCACTGCTCTCTTAATGCCACTGAGCTGCCTGAATAAATAAACTTCTATCCTTGGTGCTTTCAGTGAAGCCCAAAATAAACACCCCTGTCATCACCTCTCTGCTTCCCCACCTCAGCACTATATAGAGACATGTTATATAAGGTTGCTATTTTTCAGTGGGACTATTTTTGCTATAAATAAACTCTGAAAAAATGTCACTGACCATTGGTAATTTTCTGGGTCAGGTGCATGGATAAAAGGAAACATGCAAACATCAGCCTTTCTTTTCCAAGTTCTTTCACTTTCTAAGTCACTCACTCACTCAGTCATGCACTCTGCAGGCTGGCACATATCCTCCAAAATTGTAGGCGCCACGTTCTAAGTGCTTGGCTATGAAAATTATGTGTCATCCACAGACAAGTCACAACCACATTTAGTTGTTCTTTCTTCTTAGTTACTTATGTCTCTTTCACAGACCATTGAGTCGGAGAGAAAACTAAATATAGAAGATGACACAGTTCAAAGAGCCTTTTCATTGAGTTATGCCCAGGGTTTTATGAGAACACAGCAGTGATGCATCAAAATAAGAACGATCATTCAGGGAAGACTTCTGGGAGAGGTGGTAAGTGAGCTGGAATTTGAAGGATGGGTAGGAGTTGGCTAAATTAACCAGGGGTGCAGAGAGGGGGAAAGTGACGTGTCATGGAGGGCAAATGGGTTTCGCCATGTTATTATTTCTGATCTCATGATGGAGTAAAACAGAAGAACAAGTTAAGGTGGATGTAGAAACCTGGTCCAACTGTGATATCTGCCAGGGCATGAGGAAAATGTCAAGCAATCACTACATTACCTCTATTCTCAAAGGGTTGTTGGAAGTGAAACAAATAGAAAAATTCAGGTTTAATTATTGTGATAAGCATGGAAAGAAATAAACCTGATAAACGACAACCTTGGAAATATGCAGCAGAATTAACAGGAGGAAGTTATACTTTTGCACATCTATTATGTGTATTCTTATCTCTTCTCATTTAATGGAAGAAACATATATTGTATTTTTCCTGGAAGATTCTAAAAATGTCGCTGTTCTTACTTGCACCTTTATTTATCTATTTGCTGCCTTGGTCACAATGCCAGTTTTCTTATTTGTACAGAATATTTTGAGAAAGTGGAGATCTGGGCAGGCTATGATCTATTTGTTAATGTATTATACATAAGGGTGGTTTGAATCTATTTTATCTAAGCCTGTGCTATCTATTCAACTCTGAGTTTGCATAAAATACATATTCCTATGGCCCTTAGAATACATGACATTTTATCAAAAGTGACCTGTTTGCTCCCGTATGTTTCTCCTGTGATGATACTTCCTGGGTTTCTCATAACAAAGAACTTCAAGCTTCCAAGGAGAGTTAATGCTCTACCTTTTGAAGACTGTGAGTTGGTGAGATCACACACTAGGTAACTGAAACCTGAAACATCATAAAGGTATTTTCAAAACTCAGGCATTCTGTGAATGAGACATAAAATGAATTTCATGCCCATCGGCTCCCTGGAGCCTTGTCACAATAGATAAGGCCAAATCGAAGGATGCAGCATTACTTCTTGTGGGCTAGTGAGTGGCAGAGTTAATAACTGAATCATCATTTCACTCCAGGAAATAGAAGCTTGCTACATCCTGTCTTCTTTTGATCCCTTTATAATAGCAAATGAAGAAATACTTTTAAATCAGACCAAATGATGAAGACATCTATATATGCTGCCCTATAATTTGGCCTAAACACTAATTCAAAATCCCTTCCTCTGGGTGGGCTTCTCAGACGAATCCCATCTTCTGTTTACCTTAATATTTCATTTATGTGGTACATTGATTATGTAAATGATCTCAGTCCTTCATACCCTCACCCCCTCCCCATATCCACATACTTGGCAATGTGCCTTAGTAAGCCTCAGCATTCAGGGAATCTATTTCCCAGACCTTTGGTTCTGAGTTGGGCCATGGGATTTGATTGTGTGTGTGTGCTCAGTTGAGCTATTTCAAATCCTGAAAGATGATGCTGTGAAAGTGCTGCATGCAATATACTAGCAAATTTGGAAAACTCAGCAGTGGCCACAGGACTGGAAAAGGTCACTTTTCATTCCAATCCCAAAGAAAGGCAATGCCAAGGAATGCTCAAACTACTGCACAATTGCACTCATCTCACACGCGAGTAAAGTAATGTTCAAAATTCTCCAAGCCAGGCTTCAGCAATACGTGAACCATGAACTTCCTGATGTTCAAGCTGCTTTTAGAAAAGGCAGAGGAACCAGAGATCAAATTGCCAACATCTGCTGGATCATCGAAAAAGCGAGAGTTCCAGAAAAACATCTATTTCTGCTTTATTGACTATGCCAAAGCTCACTGTAGATGGTGAGTGCAGCCATGAAATTAAAAGACGCTTACTCCTTGGAAGAAAAGTTAAGACCAACCTAGATAGCATATTCAAAAGCAGAGACATTACTTTGCTGACTAAGGTCCATCTAGTCAAGGCTATGGTTTTTCCAGTGGTCATGTATGGATGTGAGAGCTGGACTGTGAAGAAAGCTGAGTGCCAAAGAACTGATGCTTTTGAACTGTGGTGTTGGAGAAGACTCTTGAGAGTCCCTTGGACTGCAAGGAGATCCAACCAGTCCATTGTGAAGCAGATCAGCCCTGGGATTTCTTTGGAAGGAATGATGCTAAAGCTGAAAATCCAGTACTTTGACTACCTCATGTGAAGAATTGACTCATTGGAAAAGACTCTGATGCTGGGATGGATTGGGGGCAGGAGGAGAAGGGGATGACAGAGGATGAGATAGTTGGATGGCATCACAGACTCGATGGACGTGAGTCTGAGTGAACTCCGGGAGTTGGTGATGGACAGGGAGGCCTGGCGTGCTGCAATTCATGGGATCGCAGAGTCGGACACGACTGAGCGACTGAACTGACTAACTGACTGCTCAGTCACTCAGTTGTGTCTGCTCCTTTGCGACCTCACGGACTGTAGCCCACCAGGCTTCTCTGTCCGTGGAACTTTCCAGGCAAGAATACTGGAGTGAAATGCCAATTCCTACTCGAGGGGATCTTCCCCACCCAGGGACTGAACCCACCTTTCTTGAATCTGCTGCTTTGGCAGGTGGATTCTTCACCACTAGCACCACCTAGGAAGTCCCGTGATTTGATGGGGCCTCTGCAACTTCAACAGTTGTGATGTAAGTGGAAGCTTGTTAAAGTGACTGTCATTTCCATGTCCTTTCTTCCTCTGATTTTGCCATGAGAACAAGTCTAGACTAGTCTAGACTAGCTTGCCAGAGAAGAAATGTGTGTCCTTACTGTACCAATTGCCAGGCAGCCAACCACCAGATGTCATTAGTGTGACAAGAAGCCACAGATGGCCACAGGTGTACAACCAACCCAGCCGAGCCCAGCCTACAGCTATGGAGCACTGCAGACTCATGAGTTGGGTACATAGTTACTATCTGATGACACCAAGGTCTCGTGTTTGGTACATAGCTTTACTGTGCCCATACATACTGATAACAATTTCTGTTGTTTCTATTTATGTATATTATGCTTTCTAATTCATAGCAAAAAAATTTTTATATATTTTGCTTTTGTTGCATGTACTAAACTTATTCCATTAGCTTCTCCTTTATTTAAAGAATTAGCTTTGTTAATGAACTTTCTCTCTGAGACCCCAGAAGAGGCTACCACATGGCCCTCCACTCCCTTTCGCCTTTCACTGTTTGGACTAAGATTGTGTACCTGTTTCAAAGACATGCAAACTGGTTGGTTGGCAGCTAACCAGATCTGCTGTCTAATCTGATGAAAGGAATTTAAATTAAGGCAACTGAGATGCTTGCTGAAGTGGATGCAGTGACAGGGAGGTTAGGAATGGTTTCCATGTTGAACCATATGCATAGTTAGTTCATTGTTAGATCAAGCAGGTTGCAAAATAGAGTGCAGTATGCAGAAAGAAGCAGAGATGAGAAATCTGGTGGCCTCCAAAAGACAACAAAGGTGACCTTGTGCCTTGTGGCTCGCTGGACCCCCAGCTCTGATTTTCATGGGTTCTACCTCTGATTCTAAGAGATTCTCTTTCACTTTCACTCACCAGCCAGACTTCAACTCCTCTTTGTGCTAAGTTGCTTCAGTTATATTCGACTCTTTATGATCCTATGGACTGTAGCCTGCAAGGCTCCTCTGTCCATGGGATTCTCCAGTCAAGAACACTGGAGTCAATTGCCATACCCTCCTCCAGGGGATTTTCCCTACCCAGGGATCAAACTTGCCCCTCTTACATCTCCTACATTGGCAGGCAGATTGTTCATCACTAGGTCCATGTTATTTTTAGGACAGTTTTAGGTATAGTGGAAATTTGTGAAGGTAGTATGGAGGGTTCTTATACATCCTGCACTCAATTTTTCCTCTTATTAGCATCTTACATTTGTGTGGTACATTTATTAAAGTGAGTCAACCAACACTGATACGGTACATCCTTTATTCAGATTTCCTGAGTTTTTCACCTTTTTTTTTTTCTGTTTCAGGATCCCTTATAAGATGCCATGCTATATTTGGTCATCAAACTTGCCAGGTGGCACAAGTGGTAAAAACTCCACCTGCCAGTTCAGGAGATGCACGAGATGCAGGCTCTATCCCTGGGTGGGGAAGATCTCCTGGAGAATGAAATGGCACCCAACTCCAGTATTCTTGTCTGAAAAATTCCATGGGCAGAGGAGCCTGGCAGGCTACAGTTCATGGACTGCAAAGAGTCAGATATGACTGAGTACACAAAACTTGTTAGACTCCTCTTTGCCGAGACAGCTTCTCAGGTTTTCCTTTTTCTCCCTGCTGTTCGCTATTTAGTCAGTAAGTTGTGTCTGACTCTTTGTGACCCCATGGACTGTAGCCCACCAGCCTTCTATGTCCATGGGATTCTCCAGGCAAGAATACTAGAGTAGGTTGCCATTTCCTTCTCCAGGGGATCTTACCCACCGAGACATTGAACCTATGTCTCCTGCATTGGCAGGTGGGTTCTTTACCACTGAGCCACCTGGATGACCTTAAAGATTTTGAGGAGTATTGGTTAGATATCTGGTAGAATGTGTCCTCATTGATTTGTCTATTTTTTTCATGATTACATCAGAGTCGTGTTTTTGAGAAGAGGACCAAAGAGTGCCATTCTCATCACATCATATCAAATGCACATCTGTCAACGTGACTCATCATTGATGATGTTGACCTTGATCACCTGGGCAAGGTAGTGCTTGTCAGGTGTCTCTACTGTAAAGTCACTCTTTTTCTGCTCTTTTCATACTGTATTCTTTAGTAGGAAATCACTCTGCATAGCTCACATCTAAGGAGTGGAGAGTTATACTCTCTCTCCTTGAGAGCAGAGTATCTACATATATTATTTGGAATTCTTTTGCATGGGAGACTTGGAGATGGGAATACCAGACCACCTAACCTGCCTCTTGAGAAATCTGTATGCAGGTCAGGAAGCAACAGTTAGAACTGGACATGGAACAACAGACTGGTTCCAAATACGAAAAGGAGTCCGTCAAGGCTGTATATTGTCACCCTGCTTATTTAACTTCTATGCAGAGTACATCATGAGAAATACTGGACTGGAAGAAACACAAGCTGGAATCAAGATTGCCGGGAGAAATATCAATAACCTCAGATATGCAGATGACACCACCCTTATGGCAGAAAGTGAAGAGGAACTCAAAAGCCTCTTGATGAAAGTGAAAGAGGAGAGCAAAAAAGTTGGCTTAAAGCTCAACATTCAGAAAATGAAGATCATGGCATCTGGTCCCATCACTTCATGGGAAATAGATGCGGAAACAGTGGAAACAGTGCCAGACTTTATTTTTTTAGGCTCCAAAATCACTGCTGATAGTGACTGCAGCCATGAAATTAGAAGACGCTTACTCCTTGGAAGAAAAGTTATGTCCAACCTAGATAGCATTTTCAAAAGCAGAGACATTACTTTGCCGACTAAGGTCCGTCTAGTCAAGGCTATGGTTTTTCCTGTGGTCACGTATGGATGTGAGAGTTGGAGTGTGAAGAAGGCTGAGCGCCGAAGAATTGATGCTTTTGAACTGTGGTGTTGGAGAAGACTCTTGAGAATCCCTTGGACTGCAAGGAGATCCAACCAGTCCATTCTGAAGGAGATCAACCCTGGGATTTCTTTGGCAGGAATGATGCTAAAGCTGAAACTCCAGTACTTTGGCCACCTCATGCGAAGAGTTGACTCATTGGAAAAGACTCTAATGCTGGGAGGGATTGGGGGCAGGAGGAGAAGGGGACGACCGAGGATGAGATGGCTGGATGGCATCACGGACTCGATGGACGTGAGTCTGAGTGATCTCCGAGAGATGGTGATGAACAGGGAGGCCTGGCGTGCTGCGATTCATGGGTCGCAAAGAGTCGGACACGACTGAGCGACTGAACTGAGCTGATTTGTTCAATCATTGGAAAGTCATGAATACTTATTTTATATTTTAGGATACAGTCCATCACTATGCTATATATTGTATTGCTTGGTTTGTTTTCTTTGGTCAGTGGAAGCTTTTCAGTTTGTTTGTTTTTTGAGTGCTTCCTTTCAAGATGCCCTCTGTGTCTCTTTTTATTAAAGTTAAATTTAGCAGGTTCCTGTTGCTTGCATTCAACAAGCTTGACTGAATGTCCTATTGTCTTTCATCTACGCATACTCCATTCATTGTGCATGTGGGCATTTGTTCACTGCGTCAATATTTGCACATGTATTTGTTAGGTAAGGAGGCTGGCAGGAGGGAGAGAGTTGTAAAATTTCTGTTGTTCAGTCTCTCAGGCATGCCTGAATCTTTGTGACCCATGTACTGCAGCATGCCAGACTTCCCTGACCTTCACCATCTCCTGGGCTGTGTTCAAACTCATTTCCATTGAGTTGGTGATGTTAACCAACCATCTCATCCTCTGTCATCCCTTTCTCCTCCTGCCATCAATCTTTCCCAGCATCAGAGTCTTTTCCAGTGAGTAGCCTCTTCGCATCAGGTGGCGAAGTATTGGAGCTTCAGTTTCAGCATCAGTCCTTCCAATGAATATTCAGGATTGATTTCCTTTAGGATTGACTGATTTGATCTCTTTGGAGAGATTGGCAGGAGGGAGAGCATTGTGGTGAAGTAGAGGAAAAAACAAGAGTTGGGAAAGAGTGACTTCTAGAATACCCAAGAGAAAAGTCAGTGAAGCACCTAGCTCTGTGCTACTTGCTTGACAAAGAATACAGATGTATCTTGCCATAGATTTTTAAGGCTACTCAGACTTCATACTAATTATAGATTCAAAACCACTCATATTTATAGTATTTTAACTTCATTATTAATAGTATGCAAAAATGATATCATGCTAAAATATGTTAAAATACCAATAAGATATTGTCTCAGCATAAGTAGAGCAGAAACTATTTCAGAAGCATTTGTTTCATAGTGAGCCTTGAAGGAGAATTCACATATAAGAATGCTAATAGATATTATGTGCTAGGACTCCACTGGAGAAGGAAATGGCAACCCACTCCAGTATTCTTGCCTGGAGAACCCCAGGGATGGGGGAGCCTGGTGGGCTGCCATCTATGGGGTCGCACAGAGTCAGACATGACTGGAGTGACTTAGCAGCAGCAGGACTCCACTAGATGCTTTAGTGAAATACTAATTTTAATACTCAGAACAGAGTCACATCATCCAGATGGCAACATCAGTTCAGTTCAGTTAAGTCACATAGTCATGTCCCACTCTTTGAGACCCCATGGACTGCAGCACGCCAAGCTTTCCTGTCCATCACCAGCTTCCAGAGTTTACTCAAACTCACGTCCATAGCGTTGGTGATGCCATCAGCCATCTCGTTCTCTGTCGTCCCCTTCTCCTTCTGCCTTCAGTGTTTCCCAGCATCACGGTCTTCTCCAAGGAGTTATTTCTTCCCATCAGGTGGCCAAAGTATTGGTGTTTCAGCTTCAGCATCTGTTCAGGAATATTCAGGACTGATTTCCTTTAGGATGGACTGGTTGGATCTCCTTGCAGTCCAAGGGACTCTCAAGAGTCTTCTCCAAAACCACAGTTCAAAAGCATCAATTCTTCAGCACTCAGCTTTCTTTATAGTCCAACTCTCACATCCATACATGACTACTGGAAAAACCATAGCTTTGACTAGATGGACCTTTGTTGGCAAAGTACTGTCTCTGCTTTTTAATATGCTGTCTAGGTTGGCCATAGCTTTTCTTCTGAGGAGCAAGCATCTTTTAATTTCCTGGCTGCAGCCAATATCTGCAGTGATTTTGGAGCCCCCCAAAAATAAAGTCTGTCAGTGTTTTCATTCCATCTATTTGCCATGAGGTGATTGGATCAGATGCCATGATCTTTTTCTGAATGTTGAGTTTTAAGTCAACTTTTTCACTCTCCTCTTTAACTTTCATCAAGAGGTAATTCTCATCTTCAGTCTTCCTCACAGGAAGAACAGTTAGCAACAGTTGGTAGACAAAACACCATTGTGAAGATCCTAAAACCGAGGGTGAGGCTGAAGCACACCCTTGGACCATGAAGACTGAGAAGGTCCTTATTAGAAGGATTAGAAGTGAGGTTTCACGGTGGACCAATCACCCTGCCCCCAGGCCAGTAGAGCGCAGCACCATGGGGGCACCCCAGGGCCTATGGCTTCTCCAGTGGGGAAACAGAACCCAAGGTGGACGTCCACCTCTGCAGTGTTTCCCAGAGGCCCACTCGGCTCTTGCCTCACGTGGATTGATGGAGAATCTACTAGACTCAATCACCAGAGATGAGATAAAGGTAAAGAAAGCAGGAGGGACAGGGCTTTCGGCAACTAGGGTTAAAATATGAGCAGACCACATTCCTGCTTGCAACTGAGCCTGCATGGATCTCCCAGCCAGTGGTTCTTCCCATCTTCAGAGCCAAACCAATGACCGTTTCTAGTCAGGGAGCTGGGTTGACAATTCTGCCTAGTTTGGGTCTCCATCCAACAGGCCACATTGACTAAAGAGACCACTCAATGGCCTGTCTGGGCAAGGAAGGAGGCTCAAAGCCTGGCTTAACTGTTGAACATAACCTGTAGCCCTGTGCTACTAGAAGTGAGGCCACAGATGCCTGGGCGCCAAGGATTATGTCCTATAGCATGCCTGGACTGGTGAGCAAGATGGCAGATATTATCTGGAGAAGCAGACACTGCCAGATGTATTTCTGAGCAGTAGATGCTGTCTTAAATATATGTTAGTTTCCTGTCCCTGGTAGAACAAATCCACACAGACTCCACCTACAGTAAAACGAACAAACAAACAAGCTTCAAAATGGGTACAATGTCTCTTGAGCATTTATAAGTTTTAATTAATTGAGGTGTGAACCAGATAATAATTTGTATGACCTTTCCATTGCTATCTCTTTTAGTGATAGTGAGAAAATTAAGATTAAAATGATAGGGAAAAGAATGACCAAATTGAAGGTAGAGAATCATCCTAAATACTATAGAGCAATTTTCACTAACCTGGCTAGCACATAATCTTTCTGATCTCAAGTCAGTGGACTTTTCTCTGAAATATGTATTCTCCGATAGAAGTATTTGAGAAGCTGGTTACAGTTACTGGTGCCAGAGCTCTCTTTTCCATGCCATGATCCCATGATGATTATGGGTATCAATTTGAGCCATAAAATTGCAGAATAATTCACTTATTTCATAATATATGACATATATAATATATGTCATAACATATGATATCTATTGCATCCCAAATACAAAACCATCCTTTCAATTCTGTCATCATGATAATTTATATTTCAAAATAAATAGCCACAGTGTTTAACAAAAATGGTTGCATGGTAAATTTCTAGGGTTAATCTACACTGGGAACGAGAGAAAACTCTCTCCATCTCTAGTTGCCTTGTGTTAGAAGTGGAGAGGAACAAAGAAAATTCTCATTTTATAATGTGGACAAAGTCGGGCTATCTACCTATGTTATATCCTGGTTGACTGACATGTAAAGATTGACTCCCAAAATTCTGATTCTTGTCCATGCATAAGGTAGAGTGTTATATTAGAAACTTTGAGTGAGAATAACACTGCGGTTGATTCAATGATGAATTAAGTGACACATACCCTATTAAGTTGCATACCCTATGCTCTGACCTTAGTCAGAGAACTTCCCATATATCCTACCAGAGATGATGGTTAAGCTGGTGGTTAATAAAAGTTCATGGCTTTATCTGTATCCCTGAGATATAATCAAAGGATATGTGAGTAACAATCATGAAAAAATTATCATGTACTAGTGAGATCGTGACAAATGAAGTGTTCAATCTTTTATGTTAAAAGAGAAAAACAAATATTGCATATTAATGCATATATACGGAATCTACAGAAATGGTACTGATTTATCTATTTGCAGGGCAAGAATAGAGGTGCAGACATAGAGAACAGACTGGTGACTGGTGGACACAGAGAGGGAAGAAGAGGATGCGATGAATTGAGAGGGTAGCACTGACATATGTACATTACCGTGTGGGAAACAGATAGCTAGAAGGAATCTGCTGTATAACACAGGGGGCTCAGCTCAGTGCTCTGTGATGACCTAGAGGGGTGGGATCGAGACAGGTGGGAGGGAGGCTCAAGAGGGAGGGAATATATGTGTACATATGGCTAACCCACACTGTTGCTCAGCAGGAACTAGCACAGCATTGTAAAGCAGTTGTATCCCAATTAAAAATCAATTAATTAATTAAAAATATTTTAGCTTATAAAAAATGTAGTTGAGAGAAATCTGGACAAAATAAAAGCCCAGTATTTGTACCATTACATCTTCTAAGTAGGAGAAAATGCAAGTTCTTTGGGAAAGCACTTCATGTCTTACATTCTTTGCACCAAGGACAGGATGGACAAAGAATCAGAGCTCAACAAATATTGTGTTGAATGAACAAAAGCACATATCTGGCTCACTCTTTGCTCTCTCCTTTGATCAAATTTTGTATTTCCTAGTTAGTTTTATTCAGTCCTTTTTTTTTTTTTCAATTTTCTTTATTTAGTGTCAGCAAAGAAGCAATGAAGAGAAGTTCAACTTGAGTTTATTTGTATTCATTATCTCCAAACAGAAAAACAATTTAAAGAACTGAATAAAGTTGGGAAATACGTATTAGATAACTAATAAGATAACTTACTAGATAACAAGTCTGATAACTAACTATCTGCAATAAGCTGTGTTATAACAATCAAAATGGCAGCAGCTCTTTCTCACCTGCATTGCTTGCACCCCTTTCAGAATCTCCCCTTAAAGTTCTTCCTCTGGTTTCAAAGTCCTATGTGTGTCTCACCTAAGGTCTGACTTCTTGTAAGCTTCTTGCTTTTTTCTCAACTTTACAAGAACACATCAAAACCATCAAATAATATGGTATCAGAGGTCAGCTGCCTCTAAGAAACTGAACACTTTACTGCAGCTGAGGAACAGCAGATGTTTGATAAATCCTCAGCTGGTGCCCATTTATTAGCAACACGAATGATAAGTTATCAAACAAGTAGAAAAAGTAAAAAAGTAAAAAGAGAAAACTTTAAGCTTCTTTATGTGGATTTATAAATGGTCAGAGGAAATAATGGGTTGGTTCTCATGTTCAAGTTAACCTGTTTTCCTTTTTCATCTGCTCCTCTTCTCATCTCTTCTTTTCTCCATCAAAGATGGTCCAATACAGAATTATGAAGAAAGAAATACTTTACTACACTTGTGCCATGCTGTTACTTCCTTCTTTGCCTTTTTCCTTTCTTGACTCTGTCTCCCAGAGCCAAGGTTCCAATTTATTTATTTATTAAAACTTTTAGTTTTATATTGGAGTATAGTTGATTAACAATGCTGTGATCATTTCAGGTGGACAGCAAAGGGACTCAGCCATAATATACGTGTATCTATTCTTCCCCAAACTCCCCTCCCATCCATGCTGGCACATAACATTGAGCAGAATTCCCTGTGCTATCCAGTAGGTCCTTGTCCCTTATCCATTTTAAATATAGCAGTGCGTATGCAGAATCTGAAAGTAAATGATACAAATGAACTCATTTACAAAACAGAAGCAGTCCCAGGGACTTAGAGAACAAACTTGTGGCTACCAGAAGGGAAGGGTTGGGGGAAGGGCTTGGGATCACCAAAGTTTTTAGAAGGGACTTAGTAACAAATGGAATTCCAAAAAAAGTTAATACCTTCTGCTTGTGAGCTGATACAACAGCTAAATCTAGCAGAAACATTTACATTAATTACATATAGAATTACAGTTTCTATCATAAGTGTTGTATCCTCATTTGTGTTTTGCTGTGTTTAAGTCTTGGAAAAGACAAATACTGACCAGTCCTCAGTCTCTTTTGGGGGCTCCTCTTCCCATCCTTGACTCAGAGTTAGAATAACACAGGGATCTGTTCTTGATCTTTTATTTTTGTTTTTCTCCCTGTCTTGTCTCACTACCGTCAGTCCTGTGTAACAGACTTTCCTGTGATGATGAAGCATTCTCTGTCTGTGCTGTCCTGTATGGTAGCCTCTAGCCACATGTAGCCATGGAGAACTCAAAATGTAACTAGTGTGCCCAAGAAACTAAAGGGTTAAGGCTATGGTTTTTCCTGTGGTCATGTATGGATGTGAGAGTTGGACTGTGAAGAAGGCTGATCGCCGAAGAATTGATGCTTTTGAAGTGTGGTGTTGGAGAAGACTCTTGAGAGTCCCTTGGACTGCAAGAAGATCCAACCAGTCCATTCTGAAGGAGATCAACCCTGGGATTTCTTTGGAAGGAATGATGCTAAAGCTGAAACTCCAGTACTTTGGCCACCTCATGCGAAGAGTTGACTCATTGGAAAAGACTCTGATGCTGGGAGGGATTGGGGGCAGGAGGAGAAGGGGACGACCGAGGATGAGATGGCTGGATGGCATCACTGACTCAACGGATGTGAGTCTGAGTGAACTCCGAGAGATGGTGATGAACAGGGAGGCCTGGCGTGCTGTGATTCATGGGGTCGCAAAGAGTCGGACACGACTGAGCGACTGAACTGAACTGAACTGAACTGAACTTAGTTCATTTTGTTGTACAGCCACATGTAGCTAGTAGCTACCATATTGGACAGTGCAGCAGGTTATTTTCATCTAGTCCCGTGGCTTTGAAAACCACCTTCAGGCTTATTTTATACCCAAATTTTATTTCAAATATTGCTACTTCTTATCACCATCAGATGACTGGCCACCGTAGTCCAAGCAACCATATCTGCTTTCAAGATTAGCATCCTAACTGATCTTTCTGCTGCCATCTTGCCCCTCCTACAATATATTCTCCACATAGTTGCCAACAGGATCATTAAAAACATGGATCATAGATATCATGTGTGTGCTCAGTTGCTCCATCATGTCCAACTCTTTGCAACCCCATGGACTCTAGCCTACCAGACTCCTCTGTTCATGGAATTTCCAGGTAAGAATACTGGAGTGGGTTGCCATTTCCTTCTCCAAGGGATCTTCCCAACCCAGGGATTGAACCTGAGTCTCATGCTTAGTAGGTGGATTCTTTACCACTGAGCTACCTGGGAATTCCAATAAAATAAAAATTTCAGGGGTGCCATATCACTACTCAAAATCCTTTTATTGATTTTATATTGCTACTGTAAGAGTTACCACGGTTTTAGTGCGTGCGTGATAAGTCGCTCAATTCTGTCCAACTTATTGTGACCCCATGGACTGGAGCACGCCAACTCCCGGAGCTTACTCAAACTCATGTCCATCGAATCAGTGATGCCATCCAACTATCTCATCCTCTGGCAGCCCCTTATCCTCCCACCTTCAATCTTTCCCAGCATTAGGGTCTGTTCTAGGAGCTAACAGGGTTGCATTACTCCCTGAGGCCTCTCAGAAATAACCCATTTCCTTGTCTTTTCTGGTTTTTAGAGGCTACCCACAATCTTTGACTTTTGACCCCCTATTTCATTTTAAAAACCAATGTCATAGCATCCTATCCCATTTCACTGACCATAGTTGAGAAAAGTTCTTTGATTTTAAGATCTCATGTGATTAGACTGGGCCAGTCCAGATAGGATAACATCTCTAGCTCAAGATCCATAATTTAATCATATCTACAAAGTCACCTTTTCCATTTAAGTTAACATATGCAAAGACTCGAGGGATTAGGACACAAACTTTTTGTGGGGACATCCTTTTGTTTCCTTCAGCCCATCACTTTCATGATCTTAATAAACACTTTCCTTTTCAAACTCTGAACTCTTTTTCTACCACACTCACCTGCTCTTACATCATTCTTACTTCATTCCAGAATGAAGAGTACTGCTTCACAATACTCTTAATACTCAATATTTCCTTCTCAGAAATTTCCCCTAGGTTTATCCTTCTCCAAGATTTACCTAAACATTTCCACTTGTTATCAGGAATCTATTCAACTATCACTTCCTTGGAGACACATTCAATAAACGTCCTGACTGAAAAAACAGAACAAACGAATAAAACACTCTTACTCAGATCAAATTCTAAAGACTTAACTTTTATTGATTTTCTTTTTAGAACTTATTATTCTCTGAAATTGTGGTAAGTAGCAATTTTGCATTTGTATATTATCTCTCACCTAATGAGGTATAAGCTGTGGAAAAACAGAAATCTTTATCTTCTAGCCCATTATTGAAATCCTACTACCTAGAACTGTGTAGGTGCTCGGTAAATACTTGTTAAATAAATGGATAATTGAAAAGTGTTAATACTTAATATTTTCATAATAATGGAAGTTGATTTGGTAATTCTGACCATATTCAACAAATGCTAACAAAGACTTAATGAAATTGTGTAAAAAGATATGTTCATCCATGGAAAACTGAGATCCATTTTGACCATTATCAAACTGAATTCTTAAGCTAGGCTAACTCTATTGATATAATTCAGAGAAAAAATATTATAATCTCATGACTTCCCTTGAAAGCAGAAACTATATTTGCTTACTGTACCATGCAACAATAAATTATATCTTATGAGGACAAAATAATTCTAATGAAAGCAAGTGGGGCAAATGCTTGCATTACGTGTTAAAACTAAATTTATCCTTATTTTCAAGTGTAAATTTAACATCCATTTCACTGATGAAAATTGTGTACTAGATCAATGTAAAAGTCCCCAAATTCTCATTAAGACCTGTACATGGAGTAACTTACTGTTAATATGACAATTTACAAAGCCTATAATTGGCAGGCAAAAATCTGGCTTCTTTCTATTAAATGTTTATAAAAAGTAATAAGGTGTTTTCATACCTCCATAACTTTATGTGTCTGCCAAATATTCCATATTCTGGGTTACATGCTGTACAGTTAAAACAATTAAAATTTAAATGAAGCATAGAATGACTGTCTGTTACCAGGCATTGGAGCATTTACAAGAGCTTTACTAGATTGTACTGAGTAGTGTAGGATAGATCTAACTTAGTGATTACTTCCCTTGACCCACTTGATAACTTCTGGTCAGAGCTGCACATATTCTTCAAGGATTAGAAAGTCAGTTATGAATGCTGTATCAGAGTCAATTTATTCCATATATTAACATAATGGGAATGTGAGTAGCTACAGAAGCATACACTAGAAGAGACTGGGAGTAGGAGATCCTGGTGTTCATTTCTGAAATGGAAATAGAAATATCAGTTATTTCCAGGACCTCCCTGGTGGTCCAGTGGTTAAGTCTCTGTCTTTCAATACAGGGGGCACTGGTTCAGTCCCTGGTCAGGGAACTAAGATCCCACATGCTGCACAGTGTGGCCAAAGCAAAATTTAAAAAAAATTTTTTTAAAGAAATATCAATTATTTCATAAAATGCCCAAAGGGCAGCAGTCAGTCAAGAAATTTTAAAAAATGATGTATTGCCATTAATGTCTCCCACCTGTTCATCACCCCATTTCCTTATCACTTTTATTAAAGTTCAGTTGGCACGTGAACTTGCTAATACTATGGTCACCAGTTTGAGTCCATACTGTGTCCTATTTGCCTTTGACAGACATATTTTATGCTGGTTGTCTCAATGTAATCATTTATTAGTATTTTGTTTAACTCTAAAAGATGTCCTGATTTGGAGGATTAATTGCATACTCAGGCTAACACTTGCTCACGTGTATTAGAAAAGAATACCAGCTAAACAATGTTGCCAAGAAAAAGACTTTTAAATAATTATCAGTGTAAAAATAACAAAACAGCTATAGTCTATGAAATTATAATCGACTTATTAATTGACTTGAAATAATAATAGATTTTGCAAATACAGAAGTTAAATTCTGGACTGACTGACTTACAGAATATTTGTGGTGAATTTCTATGTGCCATGTTGGTATATGTTGTCATTCACATAAACACACAAAGGCACACACACTTGTAAATATAATTATAGAAAGGAGCTGCAAGCCGTTTATACACTGGCGATTCAGACATGTCCATGCTTGTCTGGAAATGCGATAGGACAGGTCTGCCTCTGGAGTGACTGCCACTTTCATGAGAAAAAGAGAAAAATTTACAAGCCTAATAAAAGTGTGAATTCTGATAAAGATGCAAAAGCTCCTAGATTTTGTCAAAAGAGAATGGATCCACTCAGTGTGATGACATGTTCGTGTAAGTATGAATGAATGCATGTCTTCCGACACGTCTGACTCTAGTGCAGTTGAGAGTGGAGAATGATCAGGTAATGATAATTAAACAAATTCTCAGAGTGATAATAGTTAAGCTTTCAGGGGGTCGCAAAGAGTCGGACACGACTGAGCGACTGGACTGAACTGAACTGAACTTTCACACAGTCGTATATTTCTTCACTTCGACTTTTCTATTATAACGTTCCTCCCTCCTCTCTTCTCTCCCTTTGTCTTTATCTCACCTCTATTCCTTTCTTCCTCTCTCCTTCCCTACCTTCCTTCCTTCTTTCCTTTCTTCCTTCCTTTCTACCTACACCTATTTGATCCATGTATGCTGCTGCTGCTGCTGCTGCTGCTAAGTCGCTTCAGTCGTGTCTGACTCTGTGCGACCCCAGAGACGGCAGCCCATCAGGCTCCCCTGTCCCTGGGATTCTCCAGGCAATAACGCTAGAGTGGGTTGCCATTTCCTTCTCCATGATCCATGTATAAATATTAATATAAAATAGTATAAATTTGACAATTGACCAAACCTTTCAATTATTCACACATTCCTGGGTGTGTCCCAGAAGTCACACCCTCATCTAAATATGAACTTATCACATACACCTAAAACTTTTAAATTAATCCTATATGCACTTATGATAACCTTATATTTTACCTTGTCAATAATGTATGCAATATATAGGTGTGAAACAACCACACATTTAAATCTAATTTCGAAAATAGAATGAAAGGCCATTTTATGCTTCAGGCTAGCACAAAAAGTGATCAGCAGATATTTGTTGAATAAATTTCATTAAGTATTGGTACACTCTAAGGAATTGTGAATCAAAGCAAGAAGACTTGGTTTTTAGTTTAAATTATAAATCTTGGATAAATCAATCCTTTTGGTCTACTCCTTAGTGTATATGATAGTGCTTAATTTGACAATGAAAGGAAGAAGACAGGCAAACTTTGAAAGAAACTTGTAAGATGGCTTATAATAAGCCTTGCTGGCTTTTTCCCTTGAGTCTCACCCCATGAAAGGATTCTGCACTGTGCAGTGGAGACAGAGGATCCATTATCCTGTCACTAATATGGCAGATCCAGCTCTCCCATATAATCTTACCAGCAGCATTAGAAGGAGGACTTCAGTGCTCCTGTTTAACACAGGAGGGAATACCTTCATTCCCAAGCTGTCATTTAATCTATATTGGCCCAGAAGCTCAATCTGATAGAACAGAGCCAAAGTTTAAACCACAGTTTGTGAACAAGTAAAGTGTTTACTGAACATGTAAAGTAAGACTGGATCAGAAGGACACACATCCCAGTGTAGCAGAGAAACACGGAGACAAACAGTGCATCACTGGATCAGTTTATGGATGTAGTGCTTCTTTCAATGTGAGGACACCATGGTATTATAGTTGTGTAAGAGACACAGATTATAAGATGAACTGACACCACTGGCCACACCTTGCCTGCCTTTGAATGCTGTTTCTTTTGTCTGCTTTAGTTGACTATGGGATGGTTCTGTCCTCTGTGGAACACATTTTTTATGTGAATTGTCATACTTACAGGAATATTAGGTATATGCAATACTTTTGAAGTTTGTCTATGTCATGGAATTATAGTTTGGAGCCATTTGGACAGTCCTCATCTAAGGAATACATAAGTTCAGCAAACCCATATTGGCTCACTAAATAAGTGGGAGAAAATGGTTTATTCAGTTTAGAGGAGGGAGGCTCTTGCTGGTAGTATCAATGTATAAATACCTTCAGGCTACAGATGGTAGTGGCTGCCCAGGAGGGAAGTAACTAGAAAGACTGAAAAAGCCATGGATCAGAGCTAGACAGATTATTTAGGATCTGGGTAACTGTGGTATCAAGGCATCACTCAATAATAACAATATTGGGATTTATAGAGCTTTATGTAGCTTAATAAGTATTTTCACATATATTTTCTTGTGAAATTCAGACACAGCTATATAAGGGGTATGCTGTTATACTCATTTTACTAATGAAGAAGCAAGTTCACATACGACTAATGAATTGCCAATAGTCCTAATGCTGCTACTAACCAGATTGAGCAAGTAACTTAACTCACTAGGCTCTGTAGAGGTAAAATGAGGCTAATAATAACAATAATTAGCTTATATTGATGATGTGAAAAATAAATGAGTTAATGCATGTCAACTACTAAGAACAGCATGTGGCATTCAGTTGTTGTTGACTGTCTAAGTCGTGTCTGACTCTTTGCAACCCCATGGACTGCAGCTTCCCCAGGCTCCTCTGTCCATAGGATTTTCCATGCAAGAATACTAGAGTGGGTTGCCATTTTCTTCTCCAGGGGTTCTTCCCTACCAGAAATTGAACCTACATCTCCTGCATTGGCAGGTGGATTCTTTACCACTGAACCACCTGAGAAGCCCCTGTGACATTCAGTATTGTTCAGTTGCCCAGTCGTGTCCGAATCTTTGTATCCCCATGGACGGCAGCACACCAGGCCTCCCTGTCCCTCATCATCTTCAGAAGTTTGCCCAAGTTCATGTCCATTGCATTGGTGATGCCATCCAGCCATCTCATCCTCTGATGCCCTCTTCTCCTTCATGAATCACTGCCTTGTCATGGTGAAAGAGCTTGTGCAACTCAATGAAGCTATGAGCCATGCTGTGCAGGGCCACCCAAGACAAATGGGTCATAGCAGGGAGTTCTGACAAAATGTGATCCACTGGTGGAGGGAATAGCAAATCACCCCAGGAGACTTGCCGTGAGACCCTCATGAGCTGTATAAAAGGTCAAAAAGATGTGACATTCAGTAAGCCTCAATAAATATTTAGCTAAAGTTTGTGCTGATTGTATGAGGAAGGACTAGGATTTAAATGTGAGTCCTCTGATGTCACATCCAATGAAAACCCAATGTGATGCTGTGATGCAGCTATATTTTGAGAAGGAGAGTCAGAAATGGAACCCGAGCCCCTGATATGTGTCTGTAGGGAAGGTAGGCAGCAAGAGAAGTTCAAGTTCAAGATTTAAGAAATTAGAACCAGGTTGTCACTGTTGGATATGACTTGAGAGAAAGGTCTGACATGAAGTCAACCACTTCTTCTCTGGGATTATGGTCTTCTGTCTTTTAGGGCTGGACCATTTCCAAGAAACAATTAGTCTGAGATCTATAGGCTCAGGTGAGAGTTGAAAACTGGGCTGTTTATGACGTCATGCCACTAGTGTGGGTGTCACATCAACTCAGAGAATAGAAAACACGGTAATTTCTCCTCCTTCTTAACAACAGGGCAGTATAGCAAAAACTACTTTTACACTGTGCCCCAGAAATTTTGTGGCATATAAAAGATGAAGGTTGAAAATTGTAAGTCAAATTCATAGTGGTATGATGGGAAAATTTTTGGAAAAAATTCTATATAATCTCTAGCTATTAATTGTGTAGGTCCTGGCATATTTAGCCCTCAAAGCCTATTGTCTCTAATATGGGAATTAAATTTAGATAAAAATAGGGAACTATTTAATGATTACAAGTTTCTATTAATATATTACACTCCACTGAATGTTACTAAAATTTAATAGCTCTGTGATTTTCAGCCAGAGTTAAATCTTTGAGTCTCATATCCATCATTGGAATGGCATTCCTATTTTAGAGAGTTGTTAGAAAAATTAAATGTGAAAGTTGCTGCAAAAATATTTTGAAAACTGTATGATATATGATGATTAACTACCAATTTAACATGAGCTTGTCTTCCTGTTGATCTTTTAGTTTAATCTGAAATATTTCAAGCTTATTGGCTGAAAATGATGGTGAATTACCACTCTAATTAGTGGTATAAACAGAACTGCTGGAAACACATTTTATTTCCAATGTATGGGTTATACCAACACGTGATGGTGTGGGAGGGCTAAGGGCAGAATGGCTAGGCAGGAGGATTTTGTAAAAAGACCACTTTACAGGAAAGGGATCCTCTATAACCAAGATGATGATGAAGATACCAGGAGTCAGGAGGAGGAGCTACATTGGGGAAAACGTAATGAGGTCAATCTTCAGTTCAGTTCAGTTCAGTCACTCAGTCGTGTACAACTCATTGTGACCCCATGGACTGCAGTACACCAGGCTTCCCTGTCCATCACCAACTCCAGGAGCTTACTCAAACTCATGTCCATAGAGTCGGTGATGCCATCCAACCATCTCATCCTCTGTCGTCCCCGTCTCCTCCTCCCTGCCTTCAATCTTTCCCAGCATCAGGGTCTTCTTCAAGGAGTCAGCTCTTCTCATCAGATGGCCAATTACTGGAGGTTCAGCATCAGTCCTTCCAATGAATATTCAGGGTTGATTTCCTTTAGGATTGACTGGTTGGATCTTCTTGCAGTCTAAGGGACTCTCAAGAGTTCAAAAGCGTCAGTTCTTCAGTGCCCAGCTTGCTTTATGGTCCTGCTCTCACAACCATCCATGACTCCTGGAAAAACTATAGCTTTGACTAGATGGACCTTTGTTGGCAAAGTAATGTCTCTGCATTTTCATACGCCAACTAGAGGTCATTCTTAGCCATGTTCAAAGCCTTGAAGCAGAATCTCAGAATCACCCTGATTTATTAATCTCCAATGCCATTTCAAGTCATTTGCCAAGTAAGTCCTCAATAGTCATCTTTTTCAGTACCTGGCAAAAAGCACCTCTCCCTCGTTTTTGCTGCCAAGACTGTCATCATTTTTAGGCTGACAGCTGCCGTATGTTCCTTACAGATCTGTCTGCCCCTGATCTCAGTTCTTTTCATTTCCTCAGCCATACTATTGGCCCTGAAGTTGCTAAGTATAAAAAAACAAACTCTTCCTAACTCAATGCATAAATCACAAGCATCCTGAGCTATTGATCCCCCCTTGTTTAGACCCAGTGAGCCAAAGTCCTTACTTTGGGAGGCAACCACTCTATGCTGAGTCAAGTCACTCCTTCCACTAAAACTTTACACGAGTACCCTAGTGTCCTTTTTGTTTCCTGTCAAGGGCTCATAAAATAAATGGTTATTTTGAGATTGTTGCAAAGCCTTCAGGGAAGTAAAATTTGAATACTGTGAAATGTATAACTAAGATTTATTAGTTATCAGTTCTTGGTTTAAATAAAGTTGAACAGGTGTTCATGAGAAGTTCATATAAACTTCAGATAACAATGCTTAAATTTGGCTGAAATAGTTTTAAAAGTTCTACTGAGAAAAAAACATATGGAGCATTCTGAAAAATTCTAAAATGAGTAAAAAGAACTGCTGAATGCCCAGATGATGGCCATATACATATCATGAATAGTTGCAAAAAGAGCACAGAAATTACGGTTTGATTGTGAAATGAAGATGAAGATTCCTAAAGGAATGTATCATTGGCAGTGAAGACAGTACTTAAAATTCGACCAGTTGGCATTTTCATAGACTCCTGGAGTGCCTAATATCTTTGATTTTTTTAAATGCATAGGCCCTTTATAAAATGAATTGTCTTGATTTCTTCCTATAATTTATGAAATCCAGCATTCTTCCATGGTAAGATTATAAACAAATAAGGCAGTTGAAGGTCATTTCAATTGTTGTCTTTCTTGTTATGCCTATATGACTTGATCTTTGATCATTAAACGTTGTGCATTGGTTGAGCATCACAATTTTGAAGTTCATTAATTGTGATAGATCTATGAAATTAAATAAGATTGAGAGAATGAAAGCAAAAAACTGTCAGTAATTGTTGGATGCCATATATATATAGTTATTCAATAATTAAAGAGTAAAATCTCACATAGGCATGTGTATATGTAATACATATTATATATAAGATATGTATGTGTGTTTGTGTGCACACAGAGAAAGAGAGGCAGAGGAGAAGAGAGGATAAGAGAGAAAATACAACTATATTAATATTACTGAAAGAAGGCAAAAGTTAGAAAATTGACGTGGTGCATTTTTTTAGTGGAAATACATGGTATGCTGATTGGCAAGCAGGAGTTAGGATAGGATTTAGTTGAAATCAGGATAATGATCACTTTATTACTCCTGGAGTCCTCCAACCTTTCTTACTGGCTCTTGAATCTCATACTCCCCGTATGGAAATATTACACCTACGTTAGTCAACCAAGAAACTTTGGTCTTAGATAAATAATCTTAATTCTGTGTCATTCATATTACCAAATTTGCAGTCTCATATAATAGCTACATCAGAGCAGTAGAGTTGGGAGTTGTTCTCTTTTCAGAGGTACGGAGATTTATAGAATCCTATCCATGGAAAATACATCATCCTCACTGCGTACATAGAGCAGTTACCGCATGGCATGACTTTTTTTTTTTTTTTTAGCTTTTTATTCTCGCTCTCCTCTGACTTTCCTGTGACCAATTTGAGAGGGCAAACTACCTGATTAACCTGTATAATTTCAACATTACTGGTGCTCAACAAATGATAATGGAATTCAAAGAAGTTTAGATTTTATTAAAAAGGACTTCTGATAACCCGATTCAAATTTATTCTCTAAATTTAGTACAATAAGTTCAAAAGCAGATTTTTATGCAGAACTATTACCAAACTAATAACAAGCATTTTTTAAGTAACAATTTTATAGCACATTTCTTCTGTAAAAGAGCCCATGAGAGACACAAAAGTAAAGGGATATATTACATGGTAGAAAAGACTTGTCATGAATTGACTTTAAAAATAATTAATTTATTTAAATTGGAGGCTAGCTACTTTATAATATTGTGGTGGTTTTGCCATACATTGACATGTGTCAGCCACAGTGGTACATGTGTCCCCCGATCCTGAACCCCCCTCCCACCTCCTTCCCCACCCTGACACCCTGGGTTGTCCCCGAGCACCAGCTTTGAGTGCCCTGCTTCATGCATCAAACTTGCACTAGTCATCTGTTTCACATATGGTAATATACATATTTCAATGCTATTCTCTCAAATCGCCCCACCCTCACCTTCTCCCACATAGTCCAAAAGTCTGTTCTTTACATCTGTGTCTCTTTTGCTGTCTGGCATATAGGGTCATCATTACCATCTTTCTAAATTTCATATATATGTGTTAATATACTGTATTGGTGTTTCTCTATGAATTGACTTTTAAGTGTGGTTGCTTACTGAAAGTAAACGATTCTCCCCAGATACAGACATCCTAGAAACAAAGAAAAATTTCTAGTTTAGTGATAGTGAAAGTCACTCAGTTGTGTCCAACTCTTTGAGGTCCCATGGACTATACAGTCCATGGAAATCTTGAGGCCATGATACTGGAGTGGGTAGCCTTTCCCTCTTCCAGGGTATCTTCCCAACCCAGGGATCGAACCCAGGTCTCCTGCACTGCAGGCGGATTCTTTACCAGCTGAGTCACAAGGGAAGCCCAAAAAGTTGTTTGAGTCAACTCCATTTTTTTTTTGAAGAATCCGTTCTAGAAACTGATGTTTATAGGTCTTTAAGTGTGATGGAATATAAACCAGAGAAAAACTCAAGTAAGAGAAACTTAAAGATGGAGAAGGATGGGGAAAAAACAGTGGGAGTTTGATTAGAAAGCTGTCCTGGCTGCTGCAGTAGCGGCACTTCCTGTCATTTAAATTGAAAATTACTTGATCTGATTTATCATCCGAGTCACAGTACACACAATACTGAATTTACTTCTGTCTCTTGATATCTCTTCCCTCAAACTTCACTTTCCTTGGTCTACAAGGACCAGAGAAAAGCTGAGGTGTTAGACATGGAAACAGAAATATTTTTAAATACTGCTATAGAGCGGCCCAGCTTGCCTTCCCCATAGGGAGGCAGAAAGGGTAGAACTTTACATCAGACTCTGGGGATGGTGCACGGGCTGGCTGTGTGGATTGCCCCAAGGGGTGAAAGATCAATTCAGCTTTGCTAAGCTGTGTCAGTGGTGGCTTTCTTTAAGATGCTGATATGGCTCTGGTTGACAGTTTGAAGAAATTTAGCAGCTTTGATAAGGTTAAAGAGGGCAACCAACCACGAAAAGAAAACAAAACACAAGGCTGCTTAGAAGCTTGATTGCATTGCTAGAAATGGGTTGTCAACTGACAAAGTTACCAACACCCATTACCCATTAAAAAAAATAAAAATGAAAGGGACAAAAAAAAAAAAAAAAAGCAAAGAAAAGGAAAAAAAACAAAGTTCTCATAAAAACTACTCCACGAATTTAGGATATTTATCAGCTATTCTAATACTGTAAAAAAATAAGTTTGGCTCCTGCCAATTAAAGGCATATCTGGCCTACTGTTTCTAACCCCCTTGAGAAGTGTAATGGCACCAATTAAAAATCCACATGGGATCAGGGAGGGAATAACAGCTTTTATGGATCTGTTGAGAAAAATAACAAAGTTTGTACTGTCTTCTGAAAAATCTTTTAAAAATGAATTGCTGTTGATGTCCATACAATATAAAGAAAATCCATCCAATAAAATTTAGCAATATGTACCTCAATGTAACCTATACTTTGAATTTAAAAATTCAACCAAAGCATTGAATTTATGCCTTGACATTGATCATGGCTATTTAGCTTTAGTTCTAAGCAACTCTATTTAGTAACATGGTACAGAACACAGCTTATTAAAGAGGTTATCATATAATATCATATGTGAAACAAATCAGTCCAGGCTCGATGCATGATACAGGATGCTCTGGGCTGGTGCACTGGGATGATCCAGAGGGATGGGATGAGGAAGGAGGTGGGAGGGGGGTTCAGGATGGGGAACACGTGTGCACCCGTGGTGGATTCATGTTGATGTATGGCAAAACCAATACAATATTGTAAAGTAATTAGCCTCCAATTAAAATAAATAAATTTTTTTTTAATTTTTATTTTTACTTTATTTTACTTTACAATACCGTATTGGTTTTGCCATACATTGACATGAATCCACCATGGGTGTATATTAGCTCCCAATCCCGAATCCCCCTCCCACCTCCCACCCCACATCATCTCTCTGGCTCATCCCTGTGCACCAGCTCCAAGCATCCTGTATCCTGTATCGAACATAGGCTTGTATAAAATAAATAAAACATAAAGAGGTTATCAAAAATACTCTCCAGGAGCCCACAATAGCTGTTGCATGAACTAATAAGTTATCTGGTTGGATATGTTTATTCACTTTTTTAAGAAAATAAGGAAACTGCACTTGTGCTACTCTCAATATCTAATATCCAATTTTTAAAGATGTATCTTGTAGAGTTAGTTATAAAGTATAATTCTTCCAATCTCTGCTTATAATATTAATGAATGAGTGAATCATTAATTCTTCAAAATCATATAAACTAATTGGTCAATGTACCCTTCAGTTCAGTTCAGTTCAGTTCAGTTCAGTTCAGTCGGTCAGTCGTGTCTGACTCTTTGCAACCCCATGAATCACAGCACGCCAGGACTCAGTGTCCATTATCAACTCCTGGAGTTCACTCAGACTCATGTCCATCGAGTCAATGATGCCATCCAACCATCTCATCCTCTGTCGTCCCCTTCTCCTCCTGCCCCCAATCCCTCCCAGCATCAGAGTCTTTCCCAATGAGTCAACTCTTCTCATGAGGTGGCCAAAGTACTGGAGTTTCAGCTTTAGCATCATTCCTTCCAAAGAAATCCCAGGACTCTTTGAGACCCCATGAATCGCAGCATGCCAGGCCTCCGTGTCCATCATCAACTCCTGGAGTTCACTCAGACTCACGTCCATTGAGTCAGTGATGCCATCCAACCATCTCATCCTCTGTCGTCCCCTTCTCCTCCTGCCCCCAATCCATCCCAGCATCAGAGTCTTTTCCAATGAGTCAACTCTTCACATGAGGTAGCCAAAGTACTGGAGTTTCAGCTTTAGCATCATTC